>CAWUFW010020904.1:0-136913 GCA_963921515.1 Calotriton arnoldi
TCTGCTCCACATTTTGTGAAATAGTAGTGCTATGAACCAAAGAGACAAACAGGAAATTCAGGGAGCCCTGGAAGAACAGGAGAAACTAGTGGTGAACTTAGAAATATCATTCTGGTGCAGTGATTCTGTATATAATGTAAGTTACAAAGGTATGTAATGCTGTCTTAGCAAAGATAAATGTAGAATTTAAACATGCAAAATTAAATTTTATACACTTATGAATTTTTAAAAACATCAACCTGACACAATGTAAAAAGGAATGCACCTTTTTTTAAGACTTTCAAAGTCACTCCTGCACAGCCTATGAGTAGCTGCTCTTCTTGTGGATTGCTTTCCTAAGAACCTGTTTCACATCTTCATTCCTTAGACTATAAATAATAGGATTCAGCATTGGGGTAAAAACTGTATAAAACAGTGATGCCAGCTTATCTGGCTGCTCTTGGCTTCTTGGAGGAGTCAAGTTGCTGGCAGCCCCTGTCCCGTAGAACAGGAAAATCACCATGAGGTGAGCTGAGCAGGTGGAGAAGACCTTCCTCTTGCCCTCTGTGGAAGGGATGTTCAGGATCACCCTAATAATGTATATGTAGGAGATGAGTATGGTCAGGAAAGTCACCAATGCAGCACCCCCACCCAGTGTGAAGAACACAATCTCATTGATCAAGGTATCTGCACAGGCCAGCTTCAGCAAGGCTGCAAATTCACACAGGAAATTGTCAATCCTGTTGTTTCCACAAAAGGGTAATTGGGAAAGAAGGAAGGCATTTACAAAGGAGATCAGCACAGCACCCATCAAGGAAAGAGATACCATCTTGATACACAACTGCCTGCTCATGAGGGTTGTGTAATTTAATGGGTGGCAAATGGCGGTATAACGATCATAGCTCATGACAGTGAGGAGAAAAGCATCTGAAGCTGCCAGCCAAACGATGACAAACACTTGGGTAAGGCACTCATGGAAGGTGATTACCTTCTGCTGGGTCCATAGATCCTTCAGCATTCTGGGGACGGTCACCGAGACAGAGATAATGTCGAGGAAGGACAGGACACAGAGGAAGAAATACATAGGGGTGTGCAGCTTCTTCGCGGTTGTGATGACTGCGATAACCATGAGGTTTCCAGAGAGCGCCATGATGTAGATGAGCAGAAAAACAGCAAACAGGGAGACTCGAACATCTGAGAAGAGGGAAAACCCTATGAGGATGAAACCCTTGTCAGTGGTGCGATTCCACATTGTCCGTCTTTGACGCATGTACCTGTAACTGAAATCAACAGTGGAAGTATATTGTGATTGCTGAATGTTTAACGCATACATCATCAGAGAGAATACCAATTTTAAATTGAAAACATAAAATATTATAGCCTTATAGCCCGCCGTAGCGGGCTATACCGGCTATTAAAGGCCCGCCACCGCGTTAAAGGCCCGAGCTGAAGGCGAGGGACTTTAACAAGGTAGCGGGACTTTAATAGCCGGTATAGCCCTGCTACGAAGGGCTATAAGGCTATTAGAACATTCTGCCACTAGAGGGCAGAATGTTCTCACAAATAAAACAAAGGCTTCTCGAAGCTCGAGGGGATTTAAATCCCCTCGAACTCCGAGAGGCCTTTGTAAGACAGTGAAATGTTGCTCTGCGGGCCTTTACCGGCCTGTAGAAGCAGGGAGCACTCCACTGTCTTCAATGGAGCTCCCAACATTCCAATGTTCTAATAAAATCTAGAAACATCCTAGACTTCATCAATTAGTACTGAATTAGATAGTAAGTTGTATCATGCCATCTGGTGTTCTATAGTAATAATGAAAAGCACTTTTTTTGTAGAAAAGACAGGCAGTAGAACTCTCTTCAGCACCTTTTCTACCGTACATAATGATCATGACTTGTTGAACCACCATGGATGTTTCACGTCATTTATAACCAGCGAAATATAGAAATCAATAGGAGTGATTGAAAGATAATTGATTAGATATCCTGTCTAAAGACATACATGTGTCATTAATCTCCTTCTGTGCCTCTATATCTCTAGTCTTGGTGTTGCAACTTTGAAGTTAAGTACCATAAGGAATCTGCACATTAGTTTGTTGAATACTCTCCCCCACATTTCCCTCACTTCAACGTCACAGATTATAAAAGTGAACTCCTTTAAAACCCCATTTACACTTTAAATTGTGATGCACCACAAGGCTCACTCCTCTCACCTGAGATCTTCAACTTCTACAAGGAACTTATGAGTTCAATGATCCAATATAAGGACATTTCTTTCTACCAATACACACATTATATGCATCTATACTCTAAAAAAGTCTCCAACCCATTAAACGTATTACCTCTCAAAAACTTCCAAGACAAAGTAGTCAATGGGGTGTCTGCTTTCTAGTTACAATTGAATCCAAGCAAGAGGAAACTACAGCTTTTGTAATAAAACAACTCCCTCCCCAGGTCACAAATTGCTCAAAGCATTCTTCACCATCTCTTGTGACATTTGTAAAATCTCTAGTCTTTATCTTTCATCTAAATCTCATTCTGAAGAAATACAACAGTTGTAAACATTGGAGTTCATTGAAAGGGAAGTTTAGATTTTACCTATAAAGGAAAATCAAACCTTTGATCTCTCCTGCAGACTTCAGGACAGCAGTCCAAGCACACTTGCGTTCCTTTCTCGAGAGAGGTAAAGCCCTGGGAGTCCATCTGAAATCCATAACCCGCACCTCTCAGGTCACCCTGCAAGCAGTAGCATACCTAGCCCCCAATGCAGCACATCTCTCGTATCCTAGAACAATTCCATTGGCTTCTGGTTAGAGGCAAAGTTCACCATTAAAATAGCGAGACTCAGCTCTCTGGTCTTCTACATTCTGCTAAAGACAAACTGCAGGTGGAAGTATGACACGAGGCAAATGTCACTTTCTGCTCTATGAACTGCTTCTGCTGCCAGCATGCGAGCTCCCCATTACCCGAATCTACCTCTTTTTGAATTCTATCACAATCTCTATATTGAGTAGAGGTGGGGTATCTCTGCCAAGAGAATGCCCACTTTCAGGAGGTGGGGGTCCCCTGGTGCAAAGTGTGCCATTGCTGACAGGGCTCTGAGATGATGGCATTTTTGCTCCCAACTGTGGGCACTGGGAATGTATCCCACATTGGGGGCACTTTATCATAATTCCTACAGAGAGTCTCCTTCACATGATAAAGAGGCTTCCAAGCATTTTAGGGACCCATAACCCTCTTTTACAGAAAGTCTACGAAGATAGCCATCAAGTTTGTTCATGAAGTAACTCTGCAATTAATGGGGATGAAGCAGACTCTATAGATTGAATGGGAATGTTTGCTCCTTTATGGCAGAGATGATTCTGATCCTTAGAAGAGCCTGAGGAGTCTTCAATGGTAGGGTGTTGGCCATTAAGGATACTCCTAATATATTAGTTTGATAGATGACACTATGGGCAGCACATATGACATTCCTTCGGCAAAGTATCCATTGCCACCCTTCTAAATAAGTGTCTAATTAATTTTTCTAAGTGGAGTTCGAATAGGAGGAGCAAAGAATTTCTAATGGTAACAAAAGATCAATTTGTGGTGAAAGTCCCTTGTGCAATAGTTGCAGGGGTGAAAGGATAGTAAACACAACATCCATTAACCATTCTAGATACAGATTGGTATTCATCCTGTCCTTTCATTACACCTATAAACTGTTATCTTCTTCATTCTTCTTCTATATCAAACAATTTTTAGACACTACTACATTAGCAAGTTTTATTTCTTGTTTCTTAAAGTAATTCATTACAGCATATAAACTTTTTGACATCTTATTAGTTTCAATAAACATAAATAATTAATTTTTTAATATTCCATCAAATAGAAATTTCCTAAATATTCGTTTTCTTTTTTCCGTAAATTGATTCAATACAAATATATCATACATTACTATACATTTTTTGCAGAGACATATTGTGAGAAGTTGGCCTGGTATATGCTGTTCACTAGTTAAAGTGGACACCTTGCACCAGTACAATTCGACTCTTATGGTAGGTAGGTTTAAGACAACCTTTACAGAAAGCTATCCTAGTGGTAGCTGTGGAGAGCAGCCTTCAGGCTAAGTCTTGGAGGAATGTAAAGCAGCTTGTTTTACCACACAATCTCTTGAATCACCAAATGAAAAGACACCACACAGGTATATATATCAAATATATATGTATTTATTACTAAACAACTCTCTACTAATCTCATGTGAGATTAGAAGTCAGGAACATATGCACAAATCAACGTTTCACAATAAATTAAGCACAAATATGGCTGGGGCCCTAGGGGCGTACCAGACCATATACTAAAAAAGAGACTTAAGAACAACGACTTGCAAAGGGACAAGGCCTAGGGCCTTCAGAAGTGCTGGGGCCTCACGAAACCACCCAAGGCAGGTAAGTAAAGGACCCACGGGGGACGCGTGCAGTGAGTGAACACAGGCACGGATCGCCGTGAGACTTCAATGGGGCAAGTCGCGGTTGGAAATTAAGAGTTTAAGGGCACTTCGGGAGTAGCTACAAGCAAGTCACTTACAGGGTAAGTAGTTCTAGGGCCAACACCCACAGGAGCACCGTAGTGCTGGAGTTACCTCACCCAGGGAAGCCGGGTGCATAGGTGTCCTTTGGTGTCGGGTCGCGGCGTCGTTTTCAATGGGAGCCACTGAAGACTTGCTGCTTGCGACGACAGGAGAAGTGTCCGGTGGAATCCAAGCCTGGATTCGGAAGAAGGAAGACCTGAAAGCAGAGGGGACAGTGTTCAAAGTCACTGGGCAGTGACCCGGGGCAAGGAAGATGAATGCCCACCGTCGTCGACAGATTCAGGTCATTCACGGGTGTCTTGACTCTTCGGCCACGAGGTCCAGGAGGCGTCGAGGATGACCAGGAGCTGGATTCAGCGTGCCCCACAAAGTCTGCAGCTGACTGCAGTATTGGCGACCCGTTTGGAGCCAACAAGCCTTGGCAGCAGCAAGTCTTGTGGAAAGCATAAAAAGTGAATGGTGCAGAACAGCAAGGTCTGGGGAATGCACCCAGCAAAGGTAAGTCAGGGCAAGCCTGGAGCAACCAGGGGAGCCCTTTGGTTCTTTAGAAAAGTCTTCAGGGGACCCCCAAGCCGGCTGGCAAGGGATCGCAAAGACACCTCAGGAGGATTCCTTCAACAGGGGCCCACGGTCACTCGGGATGGGGTAGGCCTCTGATATTCAGAGGAATTTTTGTTAGAGGCTAGGACCATAAGTGGTCCAAAGCACAGGTTCGTAGAACGTCGTGAAGGGGTTGCACTTGACAATAGTGCACGGTACCCAGTGACTGCGGTTCCTCGTCACTCGTGGGGTCCACTTGCCTCGGCTTCGCTGGGGACTCAGAATGGCCTGGGTAAAGTCAGGAAATCCTTGTCTTGGGCTGCAGGGACCTCGGACTCCGGAGGGAGAAGCATAGTTTGCGACCGTCGTTGTAGTTTTTGGTGCCTGCCAAGCAGGGGAGTCACTCCTTGACTCCAAGGGAGATTCTTCAGTCTTCCAGAGGTAGTGGAACGTCGAAGGTCCGGAATTCTTCAGTAGAGCGTCGTCCAGGGACATCTAGTTTGCAAGTTCAAGGGTTCCCTATCTTATACTAAAAAGAAGGGAGGGACTAGCTCTATGACCCCACCTATGGGAGGGTCAGGGGAGTGGGTGGCTACACCCACTTCCCTTTGTCCAGTTTTGCGCCAGAGCAGGGGCATGTAGACCCTGAGCCGGTTTGAACTGGAGTATGCACATAGGAGCCTTCTGCTCCCCCAGTGCAGGACTTCAAAGCACTCTAGGAGTGCACCCACCCAGCCCCAATACACTAAACCCAGTCTGGAAGGTGGCCACACCTCCCTGGGACAGGATACCTATTGTTGGGCTTCCTCCACTGCGAGTTTCGGTCATCAGCAGGAGGGCAGCCCAGTGTCTGTGACTGGTGGCATCCATTTTGTGATGCCAGGGCTCTTCAGGATTCTACCGCGTTTCCACAGTAGGTACATGTCTATCCCTCTAGAAGGGTGGGAACATACTCCCACACCAGTTACTGGTGTGGGGGTATGATTCCAAGGTGTTTGACACCAAACACGACATGTTTTGATGCAGCCATTCCAAAGTTAGCATTAACCGCGAGGTTATAATGCACTTAAGAGTATATGGTTTGACTTCATTCACAAACAGCCCCAGAGAATGGACTCTGAGAGCTGCAGAGGGGCCCTGCTCAGGCAGAGGCACCCTCTCACATAGAAACTAAGCACCCTGCCCTCAGGATTGATAGGGCCTGCCTTAGGGGTGACTGATAGGTTTAAATGTGTAGGCAGGGGAGATATAGGGAACCTATATCTCAGTGAGGGGTGCTAGCACTCATCACCCAGGCTGCAGTAGCAGGCCTGTGGTGTCAGATTTAGTCTGCTTCCCAGGGGTGGCATAATACATGCTTCAGCCCCTGGTAGGCCTGTGAAGTACCTATGCCCTTGGCACCTAAGGTACCATATACTAGGGACTCATAAGGTACCACAGTATCCAATCACTAGTGCACCTAGAGTGCACTCCAAGTCGTTTAGAGAGAACAGAGAGGCTGGGGCCCTGATTGGCAGGGTCCCAGCCAGACTATAGCCAGAAACCAGTGTAAACATCAGAAAAAAGTGGGGGCAACATAAGAGGCAGATCCTACTCTCCTACACAACCCCCCCAAACGCAGGGACACTAAACTAACCTTGACCAGTTGAGTCTTCGTGCTCTAAGTGGAAATACCTTGAGAGTCCATCTGCATTGGCATGTTGGGTCCCAGGCCTATGTTCCACTGTATAGTCCATCCCCTGTAGGGAAATGGACCACCTCAAAAGTTTTGGGTTTTCACCTTTCATTTGTTTAAGCCATAGGAGGGGCTTGTGGTCAGTCTGAACTATGAAGTGAGTGCCAAACAAGTATGGCCTCAGCTTCTTCAGGGCCCACACCACAGCAAAGGCCTCCTCTCTATAGCTGACCAACGCTTTCCTAGGGGTCATCCTTCTGCTAATGAAAGCTACTGGCTGGTCTTGACCTTCATCATTCAGTTGAGACAGTACAGCTCCCACACCCAGCTCAGAAGCATCTGTTTGGACAATTAACTTTTGGTGTAGTCTGGACTCTGTAAGATGGGGGCAGTGCACATGGCCTGCTGTAGGTCTTCAAATGCCTTCTGACAGCTAGCTGTCCACTGAACCTTTTTGGCATTTTCTTTGAGGTTAGATCATTCAAGGGGGTCACTATAGATCCATATCCCTTCACAAACCTCCTATAGTACCCAGTCAGGCCTAAGAAGGCTCTCACCTGTGTCTGGGTGGTTGGAGCAACCCATTCCATTATGGTTTGGATTTTGCTCTGTAAAGGCTGAACCTGGCCTCCACCTACAATGTGGCCCAGGTACACAACCTGACTCTGCCCTATCTGGCACTTAGTGGCCTTGATAGTGAGGCCTGCTTTCTGCAGAGCCTCCAAAACATTTCTGAGGTGGACCAGGTGATCCTGCCAGGAGGAACTAAAGACAGCAATATCATCTAGATAAGCTGAGCAATAAGTTTCCATCCCTGCCAGAACTTTGTTCACCAACCTCTGAAAAGTGGCAGGTGCATTTTTCAATCCAAAGGGCATCACCACAAAGTGGTAGTGCCCACCAGGGGTCGAAAATGCTGTTTTGGCTTTTGCATCATCAGCTAACCTGATCTGCCAGTATCCAGCTGTTAGGTCAAATGTACTCAGATACTTGGCTGAGGCCAAAGTATCAATCAGTTCATCTGCCCTTGGTATGGGATAGGCATCAGTCCTAGTGACTGCATTGAGGGAACCTATATCTCAGTGAGGGGTGCTAGCACCTCCTCACCCAGGCTGCAGTAGCAGGCCTGTGGTGTCAGATTTAGTCTGCTTCCCAGGGGTGGCATAATACATGCTTCAGCCCCTGGTAGGCCTGTGAAGTACCTATGCCCTTGGCACCTAAGGTACCATATACTAGAGACTCATAAGTTACCACAGTATCCAATCACTAGTGCACCTAGAGTGCACTCCAAGTCGTTTATATATATAGAGAACAGAGAGGCTGGGGCCCTGATTGGCAGGGTCCCAGCCAGACTATAGCCAGAAACCAGTGTAAACATCAGAAAAAAAGTGGGGGCAACATAAGAGGCAGATCCTACTCTCCTACAAGCGTGGATATAGGGGTACTTATTTCCCCTGAGTATCCCAACTTTGACATTTTAATCCTATCAAGGGGAACGAAGATTAAAGGTATACTGTTGGTATCCCCTTAGATAGTTTTATTTTTACTTGTCTGCACTTTTTGATCCTTTCTTGAGGGAACATCTTTTCCCTTATTTATTTCTTCTCTTACCTATCTCCCTCACCACTCTTCTTCATAAAAAAAAATTGCGCTCCGTCCAGTGTGTAGGCCCTATGATGAAGCATGACACTGCAAAGTGTGTGAGGGCAGTATTAAGAAAAGTTAACTCTTTCCGTTTCTCCCTTGCCTCTTATAAATTATTCTTGGTTCTCCTTACTGTATGCTCGGGGAACTGAGAGATATTTTTCCAGTTGTCTTTGGTTTTTATATAGTTAGTCCTTCTCTCTCGAGTGAGTTTTTCAGCAGTGCACATGGCCTGCTTCAGGTCATCAAATGCCTTTTGACAGCTAATTGTCCACTGAACTTTCTTAGGCATTCTTTTGGAAGTTAAGTCATTTAAAGGGGTCACTATGGATCCCTATCCTTTGACAAACCTCCTGTAGTACCCAGTCAGGCCCATGAGAGCTCTGACCTGAGTCTGGGTAGTTGGAGCAACCCAGACCATGATGGTCTGGATTTTGCTCTGCAATGGTTGAACCTGGCCTCCACCCACAAGGTGGCCCAGGTCCACAACCTTACTCTGCCCTATCTGGCACTTGGTGGCCTTGATAGTAAGGCCTGCTTTTTGCAGGGCCTCCAAAACATTTCTCAGGTGGACCAGGTGATCCTCCCAGGTGGAGCTAAAGACAGCAATATCATCTAGATAAGCTGCACTATAGGCTTCCAGACCTGTAAGGACTTTATTCACCAACCTTTGAAAAGTGGCAGGTGCATTCTTCAAGCCAAAAGGCATCACCACAAATTGGTAATGCCCACTAGGGTTTGAAAATGCTGTTTTTGGTTTTGCTTCATCAGCTAATATGATTTGCCAGTAACCAGCTGTCAGGTCAAATGTGCTTAAGAACTTGGCTGAGGCCAAAGTATCAACTAGCTCATCTGCCCTTGGAATAGGGTGAGCATCAGTCCTAGTGACTGCATTGAGTCCCCTGTAGTCAACACAGAACCTCATCTCTCTCTTACCACCCTGGGTGTGAGGTTTTGGTACCAAGACTACTGGACTAGCCCAAGGGCTATCCGAGGGCTCAAAAACTCCTAATTCCAACATTTTCTGGACTTCAGTCCTGATACAGTCCCTGACATGATCAGGTTGCCTGTAAATCTTATTTTTAACAGGCAGACTGTCACCTGTGTCCACCTCATGGGTGCACCAGGTAGTCTGACTTGGAGTCAGTGAAAACATGTCTCTATACTGACTGAGGACCTTCCTGCAATCAGTTTGCTGCTGGTCAGTGAGGCTGCCTGCCAAGGCTACACCATCAACTGAATCATCATCAGGGTTCTGTGAGAGCAGGTCAGGGAGTGGATCACTCTCTTTCTCCTGTCCCTCATCAGTAGCCATGAGCAAGCCCATGTCTGTCCTGTCCACATATGGCTTGAGCCTGTTCACATGGAGCACCCTGTGGGGGCTCCTGGGAGTACCAAGGTCCACCAGGTAGGTAACCTCTCCCTTCTGCTCAATGATGGTATGGGGTCCACTTCACTTATCTTGGAGAGCTGCTGGGGCCACCGGCCCCAACACCCACACCTTCTGTCCTGGCTGATACACAGTCAAAACTGCCTTTTGGTCATGCCAGGCCTTTTGCAATTCCTGGCTAGCCTCAAGGTTTTTGGATGCCTTCTTCATGTACTCAGCCATCCTGGAGCGGAGACCAAGTACATAGTCCACTATGTCCTGTTTAGGTGGTTTGAGAGGTAACTCCCTTCCCTCCTTAACCAGACATAAGGGACCCCTAACTGGATGTCCAAACAGAAGTTCAAAAGGGCTGTAGCCAACCCCCTTCTGAGGAACCTCTCTGTAGGCAAAGAGAAGGCAGGGCAAAAGGATATCCCATCTATGCCTAAGCTTTTCAGGGAGACCTTTTATCATGCCCTTGAGGGTTTTGTTGAATCTCTCAACTAACCCATTGCATTGTGGGTGATAAGGGGTGGTGCATATGTAGTTCACACCACACTCCTTCCACATTGCAGTCAAGTAACCAGACATAAAGTTTGCACCACGGTCTGATACTACCTCCTTAGGGAAACCCACTCTGTAAAAGATTCCCAGGAGGGCTCTAGCCACAACAGGAGCTGTGGTAGTCTGGATATCTAGTGGCATGGTCCACCACCACTAGTATGAATCTGTGTCCAGATGCAGTTTGAGGATCCATGGGACCAACAATGTCAATCCCAACCCTCTCAAAGGGAACCCCCACCACAGGTAGTGGTATCAGGGGGGCCTTTGTGGTACCACCTGCCTTCCCACTGGCTTGGCAAGTGATACAGGAGCGACAAAACTCCTTTGTGTCCTCAGACATTTGAGGCCAATGAAAGTGAGGGACAATTCTGTCCCAGGTCTTGTTTTGGCCTAAGTGTCCTGCTAATGGGATATCATGTGCCAATGTCAATAGGAAGCCTCTAAATTTCAGAGGTATAACCAACCTCCTGGTAGCACCAGGCTTGGGGTCTCTACCCTTTGAGTATAAAAGTCCATCATCCCAGTAGATCCAATGGGACCCACTGGCACTCCCAGCAGCCTCAGCAGCAGCTTGCTGTCTGAGGGGTTCAAGAGAGGGCAGTTCAGTTGTTCCTAGCTCAGCTCTGCCCTGGAAGGGCCCCCTGTCCCCAAGAACTCAACCTGGTCAGGTTCAAGTTCCTCTGAGACAGACCCTTCTTCAGGACTAAGATCAGCTCCCTCAAGAGACTGATCCTCACTCTGAGGCAGGGGGGAAGACACTGCCTTACCCCTACTGCTCCTTCTCTTGGAAGGCATCTGGTCCATTATTCCAGGATCCAGGACCTGTTCAGTGGAAGACATTTTTGCCTGTGACCTAGTCATGGCAAACACATCTGCAGGGATGCCCAGCATTTCTGCATGTGTCCTGAGTTCCACTTCAGCCCAAGCTGAAGTTTCAAAATCATTTCCCAATAAGCATTCTACAGGGAGGTCTGAACTTACCACAACCTTCTTAGGGCCAGTTACCCCTCCCCAGGTGAAATTCACAACTGCCAAGCAATGGTCTGTCCTGACATTGCTTGCATTGGTCACTTGGTACATCTCACCAAGTAGGATCTGGTCAGGGCCCACAAGTTCTTTTGTCACCATTGTGACACTTGCACCTGTGTCCCTGTATGCCATGGCCTCCTTACCATTGATTAAAGGCTGTTGTCTGTATTTGCCCATGTTACTGGGACTTACAAATAAGGATGCAATATCCATGCCTCCATCACAGACTAAAACAGCCTGAGTTGGAATCCTGACTAGGCCACAATCCATCTCTGATCCCAAGGTTAACCCTACTATACCCTTGTTCTGTGTACCGCCACTTGAAACTGAGCTAGGGGGAACAGTTGCCTTAGGGGCGGTGGTGGTAGGAGGAGAATCCTTGGCCCTTGGACAATTGGCATCTTTTGTCCAATGGGTCTTTTCTTTACAGATATAACACCAAGGTTTCTTTTTGCCTTTACCCTTGTTTGATTGTGACTCCCCCCAGCCTCAGGTTTTTGGGGCCCTTGTGAAGACTTCTGGTCTTTACCCTTCTCCCCACCCTTATCTGTGGTCTTAGCATCTTGCTTCTTAGAGTCACCACCTTGGTTCTGAGCTTTCTGCTTCACCCTGATTCTGACCCATTGGTCTGCCTTCTTTCCCAATTCTTGGGGAGAGGTCAGATCAGAGTCAACCAGGTACTGATGCAACTACTGATTTTGGCAATTATTAAGGATCTGCTCCCTCATAATTAAATTGTACAATCCTTTAAAATCATTCACTTTACTGCCAAGTAACCAGCCTTCCAGAGCCTTAGTAGCACAATCTACAAAGTCTACCCAGTCCTGAGTCTGTGTCTTCTGGGTGTCTCTGAACTTAATCCTGTATTGTTCAGTGGTTAAGCCAAACCCATCTATGAGAGCACTCTTCAAGACTGAGTAATTGTCAGCATCCTCTTCTCTAACAGTGAGGAGCTTATCTCTACCTTTGTCAGCAAAGGAGAACCACAAGATAGCTGCCTACTGCTCCTGAGGGACAATCTGTACCTTACAGGCCCTCTCCAGTGCAGTTATCCATTTGTGGATGTCATCCGCACTCTGGTAGGGAGGGACTATCTTGTTCAGGTTCCTATGTTCATGAGTATTCTCCCTAGTTCTAGGAACACTGTTGCTGCCACCATGGGACTCTAGTCCCAATCTCTTTGTAGCTCTCTGGAGCTCTAGGGATTCCCTATCTAGGGCAAACTGCTCCTTCTTGAGCCTAAGCTTGATTTTCTCAAGCTCCAGAAGTTGGCACTGTCTCTCATAAGAGAATTCCCTCTTATTTGAAATGGAAGTCCCTACTGAAGTTCCTGAGTGCTGAGATTCTACAGAGGGAGATCTAGGTCTCCTAGGTAAACTCTGTACTCTTCCTGGTGGAGTAAAGAGAGGGCCACTGGGGCCTTCTCCCCCACCTGAAGGAAGAGTTGAATTTTCCAGGTTAGAATCATTCTGATCCTCCTGGCCAAGGTTTGAGTCCAGGTCAAAGAAGGTTTCACTTCCTGGCCTTGCCTCATCAGACCCTGGGGTCTTTCTAAGGTCATCTAGGAGTAACATCTCTATGAGACGTTGGGCACTGGCACTTCTCCCTGTCCCCAACTTCCTAGATGTGCACATGGTTCTCAATTCTTGAAATGAGAGACCATCATACCTAGTTGGCAGAGAGCCACTGGCTTCTCCTCTAGAAGACATACTAGTGTTATGTGGTGTAGGCACCTACCTAACCTAGTGGAGACTAAACTCTCTTGAGTTGGAGAAAGGGTTTGCTAGACCCTTGACTTACCCAACTCCAAGTTCAGTAGAACTTACTTATTCTAATCTTGATTATATGTACCTAGTACTTAGTGGTTTTCAGTTAATCACTCAATGAGATTTATCTGGTAAAACAATAGCAAGCTTGAATCCCAACAGCTGCACTCCAATGTGAGAAGGTGGCCTGATATATGCTGTCCACTAATTAAAGTGGGCACCCTGCACCAGTCCACACGACCCTTATGATGTATGAGGTCAAAGATAACCTTTATGAAAGCTATCCTAGTGGTAGCTATGGAGAGCAGCCTTCAGGCTTAATCTTGAAGGAATGTAAAGCAGCTTGTTTTACCAGAATATCACCTCCTGAATGACTAAATGAAAGGAGAACCACACGGTAGTTATATAAAAATAAGTATTTATTACTATAACACTCTCTACTATCCTCTACCCGAGGATAGGGCACAAAGCACACAATACTTAATCAATTGAACATACGTAAGTAGCAAAATACACAGCAGGCTCCAGGGGGAGACCGAACCATATACTAAAAATGGTATAACAACCACGACTTCAATAGACACAGTGCCTAGAGCACGTAGAATCGCTGGGACCCCAAGGAACCACCCAAGGCAGTGACACAGGGCGCCCACGGAGGACGGGTGCAGTGAGGAAACACGACCGCGTGCTCCGTGCAACTCTATGGGAAAGTCGCGGTTGGAAAATTACAGTTTAAGGACACTTCTACGTGGACTTCAAGCAAACCCTTTGGAACATAAGAGGTTCTAAGGCCAGCACCCTTGTGAGTACTGAGTTACCCGTGTTACCTATCCCAGAGTTGCTGGGTGCATAGGGGTCAAGTGGTGTCGGAAACCTCCATCGCTTTCAATGGAGGGCTGCGGAGAAGTACTGCTACCGGGTAGGCGAAGAGTGTCCAGTGGATTCCAAGCCTGGATTCGAGGTGAGAGGAACCTGAAAGCAGAGGGGACAGATTCTGGGTCACTTCAGGTGACCAGGGGCTCGGTAGTCGAATGCACACCGATGTTGGGTGCTTCATGTGAAAAGAAAGGATGTTTGTCTCTGCAGCCATGGGGACCAGGAGATGTCGACGATGACCAGGGTTCGGAGTTGAGCTGTCCCATGAAGGATGTCGAGAGCTGAGGGGTCAGTGTCCGGCTGGACCACCAACAAGCCTTGGCAACGGCAACCCACGCAGGCAGAGTAAACAGGTTACGGTGTGGACCAACAAGGTCCAGGGAACTCTCCAAGCAATGGGGAGTCAGGGCACGTCTGGAGCAACCAGGGAAGCCCAACAACAAACAAGGTGACCCTCGACAGGACCCACAGACCAACGGACCAGGGATTGCGAGGTGACCTCGAGCGGATTTACAAAATACCGTGGAGTGGAGGCCGGATATCTTCGGTGCAAATGATGCTCGGGGTCGGGACTACACGTAGTCCAATGCACAAGCTCGGGGATCACCAACAAGCATATGCAAGTGCAAATCGACGCGGTGCACAGGGGTACGGGTTGCACGGTCCCCACGAGGGATACTGGTCTCAGAATCGCTGAGAGGTCAGATCTACCTCGAGGACCTTCGAAAACCCACCGCCTGTGTTGCAGAAATCTTCGGAGTCCGCAGGAGCTCTGGAGATGCAAGCCGGTCAGATGCGCTTAGGTGCCTGCTTCTGCAGGGGAGTAACTCCTTTACTCCAAGGGAGATTCTTCTGTCGTCCAGCGAAGTGCAGACCGTCGAAGTACTTGTTTTTTTTGCAGAGTCCTGTCCAGGTATAATCTAAAGTCCTGGAATCAGGTATCCCGCTTTATACCCATGGGAAGGGGTTGGACGGACTCTGGGGGCCCTCCTAGGGGAGGGGCAGGACAGAGGGGTGGCTACACCCATGTCCTTTGTCCAATGGCTCCCAGAACTGGTTTGAGCTGGACCATGCACAGGGACACCAAATGTGCCCCCAGTGCAGACTTTCTGGCACTCTAAGAGTGCACCCACCCAGCCCCAATACACTAAGGGCCATATGCATGAACACATTTTCCCATGGACACAGAATGGGCATAACCCTTTGATGCATCTGGCCCTAAATCCTGTCTGGGAGGTGGTAACACCTCCCTGTGACAGGAAACCTATTGTCAGGCCTTCCTCTGCTCGAGCTTGGCTCAGCAGCAGGAGGGCAGACTTGTGTCTGGGGCTGGCAGCATCCATTTTGTGCTGCCCAGGTCGAGAAAGCTGGTACCGGGTAGACCGGTGACCCATAGTAGTGGTTCTACAAGGGTGGAATCATACCTCCCACACCAGTTACTGGTGTGGAGGTATGATTGCAAGGTGTTTGACACCAAACACGACATGTTTCTAAGCAGCCATTTTAAAGTTAGCATTTACCGCGAGGTTATAATGCACTTAAACATATATGTCTGGCTGCATCACAGACAACCCCGGAGAATGGTCTCCGAAGGCTGCAGAGGGGCTCTGCTCATACAGGAGCACTCTCTCACGTAAGACCCAGCACCCTGCCTTCAAGATTGATAAGGCCTGCCATCGGGGTGACTGATAGGTTTTTAAGTGTTGTGATTTAGATAGATATAGTGAACCTATATCTAAGTAAGTGGTGCAAGCACCAGCTTACACAGGCTGCTGTAGCAGACCTGTTGTGCCATTTTGAATGGCCTCTCATGGGTGGCATAATACATGCTTCAGCCCATGGGAGGCATGTGGGGTACCTATGCCCTTGGTACATAGTGTACCATATACTAGGGACTTATAAGGGTACCCCAGTATCCAATCTGGAGTGTACCTAAAGTACATGCATAGCAATTTACAGGAGAAAGCAGATAGACTGGGGTCCTGGATAGCAGGATCCCAGTCAGACTAGTCAAAAACAGGGAGACATCACCAAAACGTGGGGGTAACCATAAGAAGCTGATCCTACTCTCCTACAGACAATATGTCATGAGGCATTTGTTAATGTAAATGTATAGCATCAATGCCTCCTCCGAGATACCTCAATCAGACTGTACCATATTAAAACTTACCGTGCACCCTCAGTTTTAATCTCCGGCTTATAAGTTCTGGGCTTTCGTGCCACAAGTTAGGTGTAATATTCTCAGGTACTTGAGGCAGGTACATTTCTACAATTCGTCTGCAACAAAACTCATGGACTACCCACTCCACACTTTTTCAAAGAAATCATCCCTTTTTTCAATGCTCATGGAGATTTAATCAATACTCAAGAGCTCCCATAATCAAACATTCAGGTTGTGGTGTTCCATGGCCGTGTCACTGCTCAACATTCCAAACCCCCACCTTCATTGCGACACAGAGGGCCATTGCCATCTGCCTGCCAATTTAATGTAGGGAATAGGATTGTGCACTGGACAGGTCTAGTCAAATGTACATAGGAAAGCTTGGAATTTGGACCTAAAAAATAATATAAAAATCATTCAGTACATCATCCCATTGTCGAGTGAGCTTGAGGGATTGCCAAAAAAGGTGAAGGACGATGCCTTTGACCCCAAAGCTTCTCCAGCTGAACTTGGATTTATTGAGATGTGCAAGAAACTGGGTTAATTGTTGGGGGTAATAATCACAATCCTGGTCAAGGTGAACCCCTAAAGTCACCATATTAACCTGATTGCAACCCCTTGGCAGCTATGGCACATAGCGGACAACTTTCAAGGCAATGAGTAAAGTATTTATTCAGTACTAAAACAGTAATCAAGTTGAATGTAAAATGATTAAAAAATCCAAACAGAATTAGAAAAAATAGGGTGAAATTTAATAAACAAAATGACATTAAAAAAACAAAAAACATTAAAGGGAACCAGAGATGATTTTTGAAAGTTTTTATGTAAGAATAGCATCAAGAAGCACAAAGTGCTATTGACAGCCAATATTCCTAGTACCTAGGTGCAATTTGACGCTGACAGTGGTGGAGGGCAGGTCTGATACACTGACCAGGATTCCTTCTGAAACTAGTCCTTTAAGTCCCAATTTATCACAGAAGTACACTTCTAAAGCCACCCTTCTTAGGTAAGGCACTTAGAGGCTCACAGGGTGGCAGGCAGAGGCCACAGCAGAGCCCAGTTCCAGTTGCCACCGGTCAGATAGGCACTTGGAGGGAAAGGCCTCTTTTAGCCTGTTGTGGCGCTATCATTTTAACAGGTCAGATTTATGACCCTGGGAAGCCACCCACTTCGGGCATTTTCAAGGTGGTCAAAGTCTTCGGCCACACTTGTGTGCTAATATCTTGGGGATATGTGTAGTGACTAAATTATGGTAATTCTAGTGTCCTCCCCCATCTAACACTACATTCCAGTATTAGGCAGTCCTTGTACCCACAACCAACTATGAGACAGAAGTCTGAATGGGCAAAGTTGAGCTTTCAGCAACCAGGCAGTGGATACACACATATTGTTTTGGCATTCCGCTTCCCTCCTTTAAAGTGTGGCCCAAATGTCATATTAAAAACCCCAGCGGACATGTCAAGCAGGTCTTTTCACTTAAGCAGGATTTGACACTGTGATGTGAATAGGAGGCCTACCCCAATGGATGTCGGTCTGGCTCGGGGACCATAAAATGATGCTGAGCTGGTTGTTAGCTACATCTGCTAGTAAGAGCACAACAACACCTTCCTACACCCATGGCCTGTTGTCCTTGTCCCGAGAGAAAGCTTACACCTCATTTACACCCATTCAAATGATAATTATTGACGGGCACATGGGCGAAAGCAAAATACAGATTTAACTTCTTGGGACTTATACAGGGCAAAGGTGACTTTCTAAAAGTAGTTTTTTCAAAATATTTATTTCAAATCTGACTTTACAAGTGTATTGGGCTTGTAATCCTATTTCCTAGACGGAATGTATTAAACTAAATATTGCATCCTAATGCTTCCAGATGGAACAGCTAACACTACTGTGAATATAGCTTTATGGGCATTTTAACTGTAAGGACATGGTTACCATTACACTTTTATATGTCCCTTGGTCATGACTCCTAAAAAATTAAAAGGAAGATTTAGGGCTGTCAAAAGCGGTTACTTTTACAGGATTAAATTTGCAGTAAAAACCTGCACAGCCAGACTACTGGTGAGGGTAGGGACATGCTTTAAATTACCTCTGCAGTGGATGGCACAATGAGTGCAGTCCACTGCTTGCATTTAATTTACCGGCCCAGGGTAGATTTGGTACCATATTCTAGGGATTTATAGGCAAATAAATTAAACCAATCAGGTGTATACCAATTCCATCATGTCGAAAGGAGGAGCTCAGGCACTTTACCACTGGTTAGCAAGGGTGAAGTGCACAGAGGTCTATAGCCAGCAAAAATAGGGTTCAGTAGAAAGGCAAATAAATGTGGAGTGACCCTGCAAAATTAGCAATATTCCAACAAGATTTCATGCACTCATCATTGCCAGAGTGTAGTACGAATATGGAACAACTTTCATAAAAGGTTCCCTTTTGCAAGTGCATTTAGCTGTTTTGACTGTTTTGTATATATCTCATCATTCTTTGTGTGAGGGAGGTCTTACCTACTCCCTCTCCCATAGTTCTTGATGCAGCAGCTTGTTTAGTGTCTCTAAATTTAAGAGAGGTGCCTACATTTCAGACAGAAGTGGTATATCTGCATCTTTCTGTAGTAAACAATTTAGTAAAGTGTTGGGAGGTAAAAGGGTTAAATAAATTCTGCAGCACCCAATGCTTGATTTGCAGGTAACTCATTCTTTCTCTTTTGTGTATCCCAAATTTGTTCTTAATTTATTTGAAGGACTCGACTCCAATGAGATCAGGCAGGTCACCAATTCTCTTGCACCCTTGCTCGTCCCAGACGACTTAGGAATCTCTTGCAGAGGTTTGGCAAAATTCTGGGATTGAAAGGATTGAGGTTAGTGATGAATGGAATGGGTTTAACATATCTCTAACTGCCCTCGCATCCTAGACAGCAAATGTAGCTGTCACCACCGGTGTCACCACCGGTGTCTTTTGTTTAACTAAGGTAACTTCAAGATGTGGGTGCCCACAGCATGTTGGTCGGTAAAGCACCAGTACTTTTCTAATTCTGAGTTCAAACATATATCCGGGCACTGCAGCCTGGAAGTATCTATTCCCCTCGGGTATTCCCCATATCTCTATTATAAGGGGGCTTATGTGCTCTTCCTTTCCCAGTCTAGGTGTCTTCCCTGCCCACATGAAACGATAATAATAATAATATAATAATACAGCCATTTGTAGAGCACGAACAGCTACCTCCAGTGGAGGTGTCCCGGCGCTATAGCAACAGGTGGCACGCAACTGAGGCTTCAAGAGAGTTAGTCTAGGCTAAAAACAAAGCTATGTTTTAGCTGCTTTCCTAAATTGTGGTTCGGAGATGTTCTGGCGCAGAGCATTAGGCAGAGAGTTCCATAGCATGGACGCCCCGAGTATAAAATATCTGCCACCCAACCGAGCTTTCCTAACTCGTGGGGTGCAGAGCAGATTCTGAGAATTAGACCTCAGTGAGCACGTCTGCTTGTAAGCGCCTAGCCGTTGTTTCAAGTAACTGGGGCAAGTTCCATGGATAGACCGAAAAGCTAGGGTTAAGGCCTTAAATTTGATTCTTTTGGCTACCGGCAACCAATGTAGTTCCTTGATATGCAGAGAGATATGGTGCCGGAATGGAACACCTCTAAGCAATCTCGCAGCCGCATTTTGAACCATTTGAAGCTTCTTAACAAGGTAAGCCGGAAGGCCCAGGTAAAGGCCGTTCGCGTAGTCCAGCTGCGAAGTCACTGTGGCATGGACTACGACCCGACGGCAATTCTCAGGTAGCAGATGTATACATTTTCACAAATTTCTAAATCTGCCGACGCAGGTGGCTGTCACCTGCTGAATTTGGGCCGAAAAGGATAAGTAAGCCTCCCACTTGACTCCTAAGTTTTTGGCAGTGCCTAGTGGAGTGGGGGGTGCGCCCATTTCTGCCGACCACCAAAGGTCTGCAGCAGGGGGCTGGTTTATACCGAAAAACATCACTTCCGTTTTTTCGGCATTAAGTTTAAGTTTGTTGTTATTCATCCAGTAAGCAATATCTTTTAGACAGCCCTTAAAACTCTTAAAAGAATCTTCCGACTGATCATTAAAAGGAAAAACCAACTGGGTGTCGTCGGCGTAGGAAATCGCCTTCACACTCCAGTTGGCTATCAGTGAAAATAATAGGGCCAGATAGATGTTGAACAACAACGGGCTTAAGGCCGACCCCTGCGGCACTCCGCACCATAAGTGCTTGCGGTCGGACTGATATGGTTGTAAAGCCACTCTTTGTGTGCGCTTATAAAGGAATGACTTCAACCAAGCCAGGGCTGTTCCCTCAACACCGATATCCGAAAGACGTTGAACCAGTATTGAGTGGTCTACCGTGTGAAATGCCACTGAAAGATCCAGGAGCACCAGCATCGCTGATGCCCCTGAATCCAACGCCATCCTTACTGAATCAGCCACTTCTAAAAATGCTGTCTCAGTGCTAAAGCCAGCACGGAACCCAGATTGAGTATTGTGTAGGATACTGTAGCTCTCGATGAAATTGGCCAATTGTCGCTGCACTACCTTTTCTAGCATTTTTGCTGGCGCTGGCAGCAGGGAAATAGGTCTATAATTATTCAGTTCCCCTGAGTCAACATTAGGTTTCTTCTTAAGGGGAAGGAGAGTGGCGTGCTTCCATGAATCAGGGAAGATACCAGAGGTAAGGGAGGTATTCCATATTTTGGACAACACATGGATGGAGAAATGTGCAAACTCATTCCACAACTTGGGGGGCACGGGTCATCCGGAGAGCCAGACTTGCATCCACGGATCACAGCCAGTGCCTCCTTCTGGGAGATAGGAGCAAATTCAGAAAAGAGAGGCACTGGTACTCTCCTTTCAATCACATCTACTTTGGCCGTTTCAACTACTGCAGAAAAGGAATTGTAGACCTTATGAATTTTATTATCAAAAAAATCCAAAAGTCTCTCACACAGAGCTACAGAGGGCAGGGCATCAATCACCAGTTCACGAGGTTTGAGGAAGGAATTGACAACCTTGAAAATTACCTTACCAGGTTTATCAGCGTTATCAATACACTTAGCTATGTAGGCCCTCCTAGCCTCCTTCATCAATTTATGCATTTCTTTCAGGGATTTCTTATAAATCATTTTAGCAGTAGTATCATAGTCCGCCCTCCACTGTCGTTCCAGGTGTTTGCACCTGCTTTTCATTGTCCTAAGCGACTCAGAGAACCATGGGGCTGAGGGTGATTTTCTCATAGATTTAGTGACTCTGGCTGGAGTTGTAGACTCTACTGCAGCGGCGATCCATTTATTTAAGGCCAGAGTATCTACATTGGGGTCCATGGATAGTAAAGGTTGGCTGGCTAGCAACACTGGACCTAAGAACTCAGCCGTCAGCTTCTTCCAGTTTCTCTTTAAAAGTACCGAGAACTTTCAGGCGGACTGGGTTTTGCCAAGCTAGAGGAGAAGGGAATTAGGCAATGGTCAGACCAGGCCAACTGGCTCGGGCGCTTCCATCTTTAGTGACGGAATATTGGAAAATACCAAATCTAGGGTATGCCCTGCTTTATGAGTGGGGAATATGACATGTTGAGACAGATTAGCTCCAGCGAGAGAAGAGACCAGCTGCATTACCACGATCTATGGTCTTCAGCATTTTGGTGATGACCTATGGTGGAAATTGGAGTGAGAAGGATTTAAGAGCAGTGAAGCAGCTCAGCCATAAATGCCAGCACTATGACAAGCTGGGATATCCTTTCTGATGTGGGAAAGCAGTTCCTCATAACTAATTTTAGCTACTATTGTAGGCAACACTGTCAGTTTAATCCACAGACATGGAACTGCCTCGGGGTCCACTCTAATGTGATTGTTCAGTTAGCAGATCCTAATGTGCCTGGGACATGTTTATATTCAGAATAACTCAATTCTGGAGGTTGAGACAAAGCCCAGTACCTCAGCAGGCTCCCTCATCTCTTCCACCAGTGGATTTATTGTCTATGTACAAAGAAGTGTTGTAATTTGCAAATTTCAGGCTATATCCTCGTCATTTGGGTATGTCTCACCCTGTTTCCCTTTTATATGTGGGACTCTGAATCTATGTAGCTTGCCTCTCAGCTTGTACGCTGAGGGATAGATTTCTGATATTGTCATGCTTACGGTGCAATCCTGCCTTTTCCCCTGCGCTTGCAAATATTTAGCTGCCTAGCACCAATGCACCATGGTACAAGGGTGCCTGCATTGTAAGGTGGAGTACCTTTCCGCACAAAAACAATCCCCTGAGGCATATCTCTCTTTCTATATGTGCTGCAGAATGGACCACACATAGAAAGAGAACGTAACAATGAGAAATAAAGATATTTATCTTTGTCACGCCTCACCTGGTTAGGTGTAGGTTTGTGGCACATTCCCAGGACTACCTCGTCTGGTAAATATGGGAACACCTATGGAACACCTCCTTGGCACAGAGTAAGGCAATGCAGGAATTTGCACTGCTTTGCTTTACTCAAGATATATGAAGCCACTCAGGGTCATGCAAGATGGCCTTATAAATCTAATTTTTAAGTTGCATTGCTCTTGCACCACATTGTGTGGTGCAAGAGCGATGCATCGGGGCTTGTAAATATGCCCCAAATAATTTACTGCCTCTATTCCTCCCTGCGTAACAGTTTTGCTTCGTACAGAGCAGTGCATATTCTGCGTTGCTATTCTCAAGCATTTTAATGTATACACTTAGTGCCATTAATTCATTTTTTTATGCAGACCTTTTATGGAAGGGTTTTTGTTCTTTTAGCTGAATATGCAATTCCTCTTTCTTCTTCTTCCTGACTTTCTTTATATTAGCTGGTTTGGCATTGAGATTGCTGTGCACCAACACTTTAAGAGCATCCCTACAATGTTGGTTTCTGCCAGCTACCTGGAGACTGACCTCTTTTTAATGTTGTGGATTATGGACCAGCATGTTAGCAGTTTCCAGTTTTTCAGCTGGTGTGAGCCTCTAGCTATTGGAATTTTTTTATTTAGATAAGAGCATAGTCAAAAAGTCAAAACTCACCTACCACTGCCTCTGTAATCCTATGTGTCATTGTGGGTGTTCCAAACAATTAATCTAGCCTCAGTAGGTGCGGTCAATCAATCAATCAATCAATCAGGGTTCACGTAAATCGCGACTACTCACCCGTTAGGGTCTCAAGGCGCTGGGGGGTGGATCTGTGGTTCAGTCAAAGAGCCAGATCTTGAGGTCCTTCCTGAATTGAGGCAGAGACGGTGATTGCCTGAGTTGTAGAGGCAGGGAGTTCCAGGTCTTCGCAGCGAGGTAGGATAGAACTTCCTCCAGCAGTGGTCTTGAGGATCCATAGGATGGTGGCCAGGGCCAGTTTTTTAAATTTATTTTTTACAGAGTTTTATATAGCGCGAACTTGACCTAAATCGGGTATCAGAGCACTTTACATAGCACCAGTTGCATTACATGAGGACACATTCATTTTTTTTCGGCACGGGGAGATTAAGTGATTTGCCCAGATTCACAGGATGTTCAGCGTCATTGCCGAGACTCGAACCCAGTTCCCCAGATTCGAGATCGACCGCCCTAGCCGTTAGGCCAACTCCTCTCCCCTTGGACAGAGCGGAGATGTCTGGTGGTGTTGAAGGAGAGGCGGCGGTTGAGGTATGCAGGTCGGCATTGTGGAGGGCTTTTTAGGCATGAGTGAGGAGCTTGAAGGTAATTATTTTGTTGATCAGGAGCCAGTGGAGGTCTCTCAGGTGACAGGTGATGTGGCTGCAACCGGGGATGTTCAGGATGAGTCTGGTGGAGGCATTCTGGATTTAGCAGCTTTTTGGTGGTACCGGCGTAAAGTGCATTGCCGTATTGAAATTGAATTGAAACAGCATTTGTTGAACGAGTAGCTACCCAAGGGCATCCAGCGCTATGGCAGTAGCAGAGAAGGACAACGCAGCACACTTAGGGGAAGAGCCAGGTCTTTAAAGACTTCCTAAAGGCTAGATGGCTATGTTCCCTTCGTAGGGGGAGGGTGTTCCACAGCTTGGCAGCATTGTAAGCAAAAAGGCGTCCGCTGCTTCTGTCCCTCTTAATCCTAGGAACAGCGGCCAGATGTAGATCGTCAGAGCGCAACTGTCTATTCGCCACATAAGGCTGGACCCTGGCGTGGTTGATCGTGGAACCATTCCCAGTTAGCATCTTGTGAGCAATGCACATGGCCTTGAAGTTCACTCTCTCCCGAACAGGGAGCCAGTGGAGGGACTTCAATGCGGGCTTTGCGGATTGCCGGTTCGAAATCCCCACCAGCATCCTTGCAGCGCAGTTTTGCACCGTTTGGAGCTTTGTGAAGGTCGAAACCGGAGCTCCGAGGTAAAGGGCATTCCCGTAGTCCAGGCGGGAAAGAATAAGTGCCTGTACCATGAGCTTTCTCGCCCGAAAGGGGAGAAGAGGGAGCACTTTACGGAGCATCCTGAGAATGCCATAGCAGGAAGCTGCAAACTTCCGTGCTTGAACCATAAAACTGAGATCCTGATCCAGCCAGATGCCTTGACTCTTCATCTGGGTCTTAGGGACAGGGACGGGGCCCATACAGGCTGGCCAAAGAGCATCTGCCCTGAAGAGGGATGGATTGCCAAGGAGCATCAACTCGGTCTTATCGCCATTTAGCTTTAAGTATGATTGATTCATCCATTTGACTACCTCTTCTAGGCAGGGACAGAGGCCAATAGAGGCATTGTCAGTATGGTTCAGTGCTACGACCAGATGGGTGTCGTCGGCGTAAGTCACTATATGAACCCCAAATGGGAGCACAATCTCTGCAAGTGGGGTCATATAAACATTAAAAAGAGACGGACTAAGGGATGACCCCTGAGGGACTCCGCACTGGAGAGGCAGAGGTTTTGAGGAGACATCACCCTCAAAAACCTGGAAGGATCTCTCTTCTAAGAATGATTGCAGCCATGTTAGAGCTACCCTGGTCACCCCCAAACTTCTGAGTCGATGAATCAGAATTTGGTGGTTGACCGTGTCAAAGGCAGCGCTAAGGTCCAAGAGGATAATAGCTGTTGAACCTCCGACGTCGAGAATCTTTTTAGATTCTTCAACAACTGCCAACAACGCAGTCTCTGTTCCATGGCGTGAGCGGAAGCCCGTTTGGGAGGGGTGGAGGAGGTTGTGGGATTCCAGATATTTCGAAAGTTCTGTGTTGACATATTTCTCAGCTATTTTACTAATTCCTGGGAGGAGCGAGATAGGGCAGAAATTACCCAGTTGTCAAGACTAGGTTTCTTCAAGAGAGGCTTTACCATCGCTCTTTTCCAAAGGGGTGGGACCACTCCAGAGGAGAGAGAGGCATTAATTAGGTCAAGAATGACCTGGGAAGTTATTTCAGACACCTGTTTCAAAATACTAGGTGGAGCTGGTTCTCTAGGCGACCCGCTCTTTACGAGAGCCTAGATGGTTTGGAAAGATTCACACTCCATCATGGGAAATGCCTCAAGGGGGGTGGTCTCTACTGCGTAGGTCTGTATCCTCTGGGTGAAGTGGTGAAAGTCCCTTGTGCAATAGTTGCAGGGGTGAAAGGATAGTAAACACAACATCCATTAACCATTTTAGATACAGATTGGTATTCATCCTGTCCTTTCATTACACTTATAAACTGTTATCTTCTTCATTCTTCTTCTATATCAAACAATTTTTAGACACTACTTCATTAGCAAGTTTTATTTCTTGTTTCTTAAAGTAATTCATTACAGCATATAAACTTTTTTTACATCTTATTAGTTTCAATAAACATAAATAATTAATTTTTTAATATTCCATCAAATAGAAATTTCCTAAATATTCGTTTTCTTTTTTCCGTAAATTGATTCAATACAAATATATCATACATTACTATACATTTTTTGCAGAGACATATTGTGAGAAGTTGGCCTGGTATATGCTGTTCACTAGTTAAAGTGGACACCTTGCACCAGTACAATTCGACTCTTATGGTAGGTAGGTTTAAGCAACTTTTATAGAAAGCTATCCTAGTGGTAGCTGTGGAGAGCAGCCTTCAGGCTAAGTCTTGGAGGAATGTAAAGCAGCTTGTTTTACCACACAATCTCTTGAATCACCAAATGAAAAGACACCACACAGGTATATATATCAAATATATATGTATTTATTACTAAACAACTCTCTACTAATCTCATGTGAGATTAGAAGTCAGGAACATATGCACAAATCAACGTTTCACAATAAATTAAGCACAAATATGGCTGGGGCCCTAGGGGCGTACCAGACCATATACTAAAAAGAGACTTAAGAACAACGACTTGCAAAGGGACAAGGCCTAGGGCCTTCCGAAGTGCTGGGGCCTCACGAAACCACCCAAGGCAGGTAAGTAAAGGACCCACGGGGACGCGTGCAGTGAGTGAACACAGGCGCGGATCGCCGTAGACTTCAATGGGGCAAGTCGCGGTTGGAAATTAAGAGTTTAAGGGCACTTCGGGAGTAGCTACAAGGAAGTCACTTACAGGGTAAGTAGTTCTAGGGCCAACACCCACAGGAGCACCGTAGTGCTGGAGTTACCTCACCCAGGGAAGCCGGGTGCATAGGTGTCCTTGGGTGTCGGGTCGCGGCGTCGTTTTCAATGGGAGCCACTGAAGACTTGCTGCTTGCGACGACAGGAGAAGTGTCCGGTGGAATCCAAGCCTGGATTCGGAAGAAGGAAGACCTGAAAGCAGAGGGGACAGTGTTCAAAGTCACTGTGCAGTGACCCGGGGCAAGGAAGATGAATGCCCACCGTCGTCGACAGATTCAGGTCGTTCACGGGTGTCTTGACTCTTCGGCCACGAGGTCCAGGAGGCGTCAAGGATGACTAGGAGCTGGATTCAGCGTGTTCCACAAAGTCTGCAGCTGACTGCGGTATCGGCGACCCGTTTGGAGCCAACAAGCCTTGGCAGCAGCAAGTCTTGTGGAAAACATAAAAAGTCAATGGTGCTGACCAGCAAGATCTGGAGAACTCACCCAGCAAGGGTAAGTTAGGGCAGGCCTGGAGCAACCAGGGGAGCCCTTTGGTTCTTTAGAAAAGTCTTCAGGGGACCCACAAGCCGGCTGGCAAGGGATCGCAAAGACGCCTCAGGAGGATTCCTTCAACAGAGGCCCACGGTCACTCGGGACGGGGTAGACTTCTGATCTTCGGAGGGTTTTCTGCTAGAAGCTGGGACTACACGTGGTCCAAAGCACAGGTTCGTAGAATGTCGAGAAGGGGTTGCACTTGACAATAGTGCACGGTACCCAGTGACTATGGTTCCTCGTCACTCGTGGGGTCCACTTGCCTCAGCTTCGCTGGGGACTCACGATGGCCTAGGAGAAGTCAAGAAATCCTTGTCTTGGGCTGCAGGGACCTCGGGCTCCGGCGGGAGAAGCGTAGTTTGCGACTGTTGTTGTAGTTTTTGGTGCCTGCCAAGCAGGGGAGTCACTCCTTGACTCCAAGGGAGATTCTTCAGTCTTCCAGAGGTAGTGGAACGTCGAAGGTCCAGGATTCTTCAGTAGAGCGTCATCCAGGGAGATCTAGTTTGCAAGTTCAAGGGTTCCCTATCTTATACTAAAAAGAAGGGAGGGACTAGCTCTATGACCCCACCTATGGGAGGGTCAGGGGAGTGGGTGGCTACACCCACTTCCCTTTGTCCAGTTTCACGCCAGAGCAGGGGCATGTAGCCCCTGAGCCGGTTTGAACTAGTATATGCACATAGGAGGCTTCTGCTCCCCCAGTGCAGGACTTCAAAGCACTCTAGGAGTGCACCCACCCAGCCCCAATACACTAAACCCTGTCTGGAAGGTGGCCACACCTCCCTGGGACAGGATACCTATTGTTGGGCTTCCTCCACTGCGAGTTTCGGTCATCAGCAGGAGGGCAGCCCAGTGTCTGTGACTGGTGGCATCCATTTTGTGATGCCAGGGCTCTTCAGGATTCTACCGCGTTTCCACAGTAGGTACATGTCTATCCCTCTAGGAGGGTGGGATCATACTCCCACACCAGTTACTGGTGTGGGGGTATGATTCCAAGGTGTTTGACACCAAACACGACATGTTTTGATGCAGCCATTCCAAAGTTAGCATTAACCGCGAGGTTATAATGCACTTAAGAGTATATGGTTTGACTGCATTCACAAACAGCCCCAGAGAATGGACTCTGAGAGCTGCAGAGGGGCCCTGCTCAGGCAGAGGCACCCTCTCAAATAGAAACTAAGCACCCTGCCCTCAGGATTGATAGGGCCTGCCTTAGGGGTGACTGATAGGTTTAAATGTGGTGCAGGGGAGATATAGGGAACCTATATCTCAGTGAGGGGTGCTAGCACCTCCTCACCCAGGCTGCAGTAGCAGGCCTGTGGTGTCAGATTTAGTCTGCTTCCCAGGGGTGGCATAATACATGCTTCAGCCCCTGGTAGGCCTGTGAAGTACCTATGCCCTTGGCACCTAAGGTACCATATACTAGGGACTCATAAGGTACCACAGTATCCAATCACTAGGGCACCTAGAGTGCACTACAAGTCGTTTAGAGAGAACAGAGAGGCTGGGGCCCTGATTGGCAGGGTCCCAGCCAGACTATAGCCAGAAACCAGTGTAAACATCAGAAAAAAAGTGGGGGCAACATAAGAGGCAGATCCTACTCTCCTACAAGCGTGGATATAGGGATACTTATTTCCCCTGAGTATCCCAACTTTGACATTTTAATCCTATCAAGGGGAACGAAGATTAAAGGTATACTGTTGGTATCCCCTTAGATAGTTTTATTTTTACTTGTCTGCACTTTTTGATCCCTTTTTGAGGGAACATCTTTTCCCTTATTTATTTCTTCTCTTACCTATCTCCCTCACCACTCTTCTTCATAAAAACAAATTGCGCTCCGTCCAGTGTGTAGGCCCTATGATGAAGCATGACACTGCAAAGTGTGTGAGGGCAGTATTAAGAAAAGTTAACTCTTTCCGTTTCTCCCTTGCCTCTTATAAATTATTCTTGGTTCTCCTTACTGTATGCTCGGGGAACTGAGAGATATTTTTCCAGTTGTCTTTGGTTTTTATATAGTTAGTCCTTCTCTCTTGAGTGAGTTTTTCAGCAGTGCACATGGCCTGCTTCAGGTCATCAAATGCCTTTTGACAGCTAATTGTCCACTGAACTTTCTCAGGCATTCTTTTGGAAGTTAAGTCAGTTAAAGGGGTCACTATGGATCCCTATCCTTTGACAAACCTCCTGTAGTACCCAGTCAGGCCCATGAGAGCTCTGACCTGAGTCTGGGTAGTTGGAGCAACCCAGACCATGATGGTCTGGATTTTGCTCTGCAATGGTTGAACCTGGCCTCCACCCACAAGGTGGCCCAGGTCCACAACCTTACTCTGCCCTATCTGGCACTTGGTGGCCTTGATAGTAAGGCCTGCTTTTTGCAGGGCCTCCAAAACATTTCTCAGGTGGACCAGGTGATCCTCCCAGGTGGAGCTAAAGACAGCAATATCATCTAGATAAGCTGCACTATAGGCTTCCAGACCTGTAAGGACTTTATTCACCAACCTTTGAAAAGTGGCAGGTGCATTCTTCAAGCCAAAAGGCATCACCACAAATTGGTAATGCCCACTAGGGTTTGAAAATGCTGTTTTTGGTTTTGCTTCATCAGCTAATCTGATTTGCCAGTAACCAGCTGTCAGGTCAAATGTGCTTAAGAACTTGGCTGAGGCCAAAGTATCAACTAGCTCATCTGCCCTTGGAATAGGGTGAGCATCAGTCCTAGTGACTGCATTGAGTCCCCTGTAGTCAACAGAGAACCTCATCTCTCTCTTACCACCCTGGGTGTGAGGTTTTGGTACCAAGACTACTGGACTAGCCCAAGGGCTATCTGAGGGCTCAAAAACTCCTAATTCCAACATTTTCTGGACTTCAGTCCTGATACAGTCCCTGACATGATCAGGTTGCCTGTAAATCTTATTTTTAACAGGCAGACTGTCACCTGTGTCCACCTCATGGGTGCACCAGGTAGTCTGACTTGGAGTCAGTGAAAACATGTCTCTATACTGACTGAGGACCTTCCTGCAATCAGTTTGCTGCTGGTCAGTGAGGCTGCCTGCCAAGGCTACACCATCAACTGAATCATCATCAGGGTTCTGTGAGAGCAGGTCAGGGAGTGGATCACTCTCTTCCTCCTGTCCATCATCAGAAGCCATGAGCAAGCCCATGTCTGTCCTGTCCACATATGGCTTGAGCCTGTTCACATGGAGCACCCTGTGGGGGCTCCTGAGAGTACCAAGGTCCACCAGGTAGGTAACCTCTCCCTTCTGCTCAATGATGGTATGGGGTCCACTTCACTTATCTTGGAGAGCTGCTGGGGCCACCGGCCCCAACACCCACACCTTCTGTCCTGGCTGATACACAGTCAAAACAGCCTTTTGGTCATGCCAGGCCTTTTGCAATTCCTGGCAAGCCTCAAGGTTTTTGGATGCCTTCTTCATGTATTCAGCCATCCTGGAGCGGAGTCCAAGTACATAGTCCACTATGTCCTGTTTAGGTGGTTTGAGAGGTAACTCCCTTCCCTCCTTAACCAGACATAAGGGACCCCTAACTGGATGTCCAAACAGAAGTTCAAAAGGGCTGTAGTCAACCCCCTTCTGAGGAACCTCTCTGTAGGCAAAGAGAAGGCAGGGCAAAAGGATATCCCATCTATGCCTAAGCTTTTCAGGGAGACCTTTTATCATGCCCTTGAGGGTTTTGTTGAATCTCTCAACTAACCCATTGCATTGTGGGTGATAAGGGGTGGTGCATTTGTAGTTCACACCACACTCCTTCCACATTGCAGTCAAGTAACCAGACATAAAGTTTGTACCACGGTCTGATACTACCTCCTTAGGGAAACCCACTCTGGAAAAGATTCCCAGGAGGGCTCTAGCCACAACAGGAGCTGTGGTAGTCCTTAGGGGTATTGCTTCTGGATATCTAGTGGCATGGTCCACCACCACTAGTATGAATCTGTGTCCAGATGCAGTTTGAGGATCCATGGGACCAACAATGTCAATCCCAACCCTCTCAAAGGGAACCCCCACCACAGGTAGTGGTATCAGGGGGGCCTTTGTGGTACCACCTGCCTTCCCACTGGCTTGGCAAGTGATATAGGAGCGACAAAACTCCTTTGTGTCCTCAGACATGTGAGTCCAATGAAAGTGAGGGACAATTCTGTCCCAGGTCTTGTTTTGGCCTAAGTGTCCTGCTAATGGGATATCATGTGCCAATGTCAATAGGAAGCCTCTAAATTTCAGAGGTATAACCCACCTCCTGGTAGCACCAGGCTTGGGGTCTCTACCCTTTGAGTATAAAAGTCCATCATCCCAGTAGATCCAATGGGACCCACTGGCACTCCCAGCAGCCTCAGCAGCAGCTTGCTGTCTGAGGGGTTCAAGAGAGGGGCAGTTCAGTTGTTCCTAGCTCAGCTCTGCCCTGGAAGGGCCCCCTGTCCCCAAGAACTCAACCTGGTCAGGTTCAAGTTCCTCTGAGACAGACCCTTCTTCAGGACTAAGATCACCTCCCTCAAGAGACTGATCCTCAATCTGAGGCAGGGGGGAAGACACTGCCTTACCCCTACTGCTCCTTCTCTTGGAAGGCATCTGGTCCATTATTCCAGGATCCAGGACCTGTTCAGTGGAAGACATTTTTGCCTGTGACCTAGTCATGGCAAACACATCTGCAGGGATGCCCAGCATTTCTGCATGTGTCCTAAGTTCCACTTCAGCCCAAGCTGAAGTTTCAAAATCATTTCCCAATAAGCATTCTACAGGGAGGTCTGAACTTACCACAACCTTCTTAGGGCCAGTTACCCCTCCCCAGGTGAAATTCACAACTGCCAAGCAATGGTCTGTCCTGACATTGCTTGCATTGGTCACTTGGTACATCTCACCAAGTAGGATCTGGTCAGGGCCCACAAGTTCTTTTGTCACCATTGTGACACTTGCACCTGTGTCCCTGTATGCCATGGCCTCCTTACCATTGATTAAAGGCTGTTGTTTGTATTTGCCCATGTTACTGGGACTTACAAATATGGATGCAATATCCATGCCTCCATCACAGACTAAAACAGCCTGAGTTGGAATCCTGACTAGGCCAGAATCCATCTCTGATCCCAAGGTTAACCCTACTATACCCTTGTTCTGTGTACCACCACTTGAAACTGAGCTAGGGGGAACAGTTGCCTTAGGGGCGGTGGTGGTAGGAGGAGAATCCTTGGCCCTTGGACAATTGGCATCTTTTGTCCAATGGGTCTTTTCTTTACAGATATAACACCAAGGTTTCTTTTTGCCTTTACCCTTGTTTAATTGTGACTCCCCCCAGCTGCAGGTTTTTGGGGCCCTTGTGAAGACTTCTGGTCTTTACCCTTCTCCCCACCCTTATCTGTGGTCTTAGCATCTTGCTTCTTAGAGTCACCACCTTGGTTCTGAGCTTTCTGCTTCACCCTGGTTCTGACCCATTTGTCTGCCTTCTTTCCCAATTCTTGGGGAGAGGTCAGATCAGAGTCAACCAGGTACTGATGCAACTACTGATTTTGGCAATTATTAAGGATCTGCTCCCTCATAATTAAATTGTACAATCCTTTAAAATCATTCACTTTACTGCCAAGTAACCAGCCTTCCAGAGCCTTAGTAGCACAATCTACAAAGTCTACCCAGTCCTGAGTCTGTGTCTTCTGGGTGTCTCTGAACTTAATCCTGTATTGTTCAGTGGTTAAGCCAAACCCATCTATGAGAGCACTCTTCAAGACTGAGTAATTGTCAGCATCCTCTTCTCTAACAGTGAGGAGCTTATCTCTACCTTTGTCAGTAAAGGAGAACCACAAGATAGCTGCCTACTGCTCCTGAGGGACAATCTGTACCTTACAGGCCCTCTCCAGTGCAGTTATCCATTTGTGGATGTCATCCGCACTCTGGTAGGGAGGGACTATCTTGTTCAGGTTCCTATGTTCATGAGTATTCTCCCTAGTTCTAGGAACACTGTTGCTGCCACCATGGGACTCTAGTCCCAATCTCTTTGTAGCTCTCTGGAGCTCTAGGGATTCCCTATCTAGGGCAAACTGCTCCTTCTTGAGCCTAAGCTTGATTTTCTCAAGCTCCAGAAGTTGGCACTGTCTCTCATAAGAGGATTCCCTCTTATTTGAAATGGAAGTCCCTACTGAAGTTCCTGAGTGCTGAGATTCTACAGAGGGAGATCTAGATCTCCTAGGTAAACTCTGTACTCTTCCTGGTGGAGTAAAGAGAGGGCCACTGGGGCCTTCTCCCCACCTGAAGGAAGAGTTGAATTTTCCAGGTTAGAATCATTCTGATCCTCCTGGCCAAGGTTTGAGTCCAGGTCAAAGAAGGTTTCACTTCCTGGCCTTGCCTCATCAGACCCTGGGGTCTTTCTAAGGTCATCTAGGAGTAACATCTCTATGAGACGTTGGGCACTGGCACTTCTCCCTGTCCCCAACTTCCTAGATGTGCACATGGTTCTCAATTCTTGAAATGAGAGACCATCATACCTAGTTGGCAGAAAGCCACTGGCTTCTCCTCTAGAAGACATACTAGTGTTATGTGGTGTAGGCACCTACCTAACCTAGTGGAGACTAAACTCTCTTGAGTTGGAGAAAGGGTTTGCTAGACCCTTGACTTACCCAACTCCAAGTTCAGTAGAACTTACTTATTCTAATCTTGATTATATGTACCTAGTACTTAGTGGTTTTCAGTTAATCACTCAATGAGATTTATCTGGTAAAACAATAGCAAGCTTGAATCCCAACAGCTGCACTCCAATGTGGAGAAGGTGGCCTGATATATGCTGTCCACTAATTAAAGTGGGCACCCTGCACCAGTCCACACGACCCTTATGATGTATGAGGTCAAAGATAACCTTTATGAAAGCTATCCTAGTGGTAGCTATGGAGAGCAGCCTTCAGGCTTAATCTTGAAGGAATGTAAAGCAGCTTGTTTTACCAGAATATCACCTCCTGAATGACTAAATGAAAGGAGAACCACACGGTAGTTATATAAAAATAAGTATTTATTACTATAACACTCTCTACTATCCTCTACCCGAGGATAGGGCACAAAGCACACAATACTTAATCAATTGAACATACGTAAGTAGCAAAATACACAGCAGGCTCCAGGGGAGACCGAACCATATACTAAAAAAATGGTATAACAACCACGACTTCAATAGACACAGTGCCTAGAGCACGTAGAATCGCTGGGACCCCAAGGAACCACCCAAGGCAGTGACACAGGGCGCCCACGGAGGACGGGTGCAGTGAGGAAACACGACCGCGTGCTCCGTGCAACTCTATGGGAAAGTCGCGGTTGGAAAATTACAGTTTAAGGACACTTCTACGTGGACTTCAAGCAAACCCTTTGGAACATAAGAGGTTCTAAGGCCAGCACCCTTGTGAGTACTGAGTTACCCGTGTTACCTATCCCAGAGTTGCTGGGTGCATAGGGGTCAAGTGGTGTCGGAAACCTCCATCGCTTTCAATGGAGGGCTGCGGAGAAGTACTGCTACCGGGTAGGCGAAGAGTGTCCAGTGGATTCCAAGCCTGGATTCGAGGTGAGAGGAACCTGAAAGCAGAGGGGACAGATTCTGGGTCACTTCAGGTGACCAGGGGCTCGGTAGTCGAATGCACACCGATGTCGGGTGCTTCAGGTGAAAAGAAAGGATGTTTGTCTCTGCAGCCACGGGGACCAGGAGATGTCGACGATGACCAGGGTTCGGAGTTGAGCTGTCCCATGAAGGATGTCGAGAGCTGAGGGGTCAGTGTCCGGCTGGACCACCAACAAGCCTTGGCAACGGCAACCCACGCAGGCAGACTAAACAGGTTACGGTGTGGACCAACAAGGTCCAGGGGACTCTCCATGCAATGGGGAGTCAGGGCACGTTTGGAGCAACCAGGGAAGCCCAACAACAAACAAGGTGACCCTCGACAGGACCCACAGACCAACGGACCAGGGATTGCGAGGTGACCTCGAGCGGATTTACAAAACACCGTGGAGTGGAGGCTGGATATCTTCGGTGCAAATGATGCTCGGGGTCGGGACTACACGTAGTCCAATGCACAAGCTCGGGGATCACCAACAAGCATATGCAAGTGCAAATCAACGCGGTGCACAGGGGTACGGGTTGCACGGTCCCCACGAGGGATACTGGTCTCAGAATCGCTGAGAGGTCAGATCTACGTCGAGGACCTTCGAAAACCCACCGCCTGTGTTGCAGAAATCTTCGGAGTCCACAGGAGCTCTGGAGATGCAAGCCGGTCAGATGCGCTTAGGTGCCTGCTTCTGCAGGGGAGTAACTCCTTTACTCCAAGGGAGATTCTTCTGTCGTCCAGCGAAGTGCAGACCGTCAAAGTACTTGGTTTCTTTGCAGAGTCTTGTCCAGGTATAATCTAAAGTCCTGGAATCAGGTATCCCACTTTATACCCATGGGAAGGGGTTGGACGGACTCTGGGGGCCCTCCTAGGGGAGGGGCAGGACAGAGGGGTGGCTACACCCATGTCCTTTGTCCAATGGCTCCCAGAACTGGTTTGAGCTGGACCATGCACAGGGACACCAAATGTGCCCCCAGTGCAGACTTTCTGGCACTCTAAGAGTGCACCCACCCTGCCCCAATACCTTAAGGGCCATATGCATGAACACATTTTCCCATGGACACAGAATGGGCATAACCCTTTGATGCATCTGGCCCTAAATCCTGTCTGGGAGGTGGTAACACCTCCCTGTGACAGGAAACCTATTGTCAGGCCTTCCTCTGCTCGAGCTTGGCTCAGCAGCAGGAGGGCAGACTTGTGTCTTAGTGCTGGCAGCATCCATTTTGTGCTGCCCAGGTCGAGAAAGCTGGTACCGGGTAGACCGGTGACCCATAGTAGTGGTTCTACAAGGGTGGAATCATACCTCCCACACCAGTTACTGGTGTGGAGGTATGATTGCAAGGTGTTTGACACCAAACACAACATGTTTCTAAGCAGCCATTTTAAAGTTAGCATTTACCGCGAGGTTATAATGCACTTAAACATATATGTCTGGTTGCATCACAGACAACACCGGAGAATGGTCTCCGAAGGCTGCAGAGGGGCTCTGCTCATTCAGGAGCACCCTCTCACGTAAAACCCAGCACCCTGCCTTCAAGATTGATAAGGCCTGCCATCGGGGTGACTGATAGGTTTTTAAGTGTTGTGATTTAGATAGATATAGTGAACCTATATCTAAGTAAGTGGTGCAAGCACCAGCTTACACAGGCTGCTGTAGCAGACCTGTTGTGCCATTTTGAATGGCCTCTCATGGGTGGCATAATACATGCTTCAGCCCATGGGAGGCCTGTGGGGTACCTATGCCCTTGGTACATAGTGTACCATATACTAGGGACTTATAAGGGTACCCCAGTATCCAATCTGGAGTGTACCTAAAGTACATGCATAGCAATTTACAGGAGAAAGCAGATAGACTGGGGTCCTGGATAGCAGGATCCCAGTCAGACTAGTCAAAAACAGGGAGACATCACCAAAACGTGGGGGTAACCATAAGAAGCTGATCCTACTCTCCTACAGACAATATGTCATGAGGCATTTGTTAATGTAAATGTATAGCATCAATGCCTCCTCCGAGATACCTCAATCAGACTGTACCATATTAAAACTTACCGTGCACCCTCAGTTTTAATCTCCGGCTTATAAGTTCTGGGCTTTCGTGCCACAAGTTAGGTGTAATATTCTCAGGTACTTGAGGCAGGTACATTTCTACAATTCGTCTGCAACAAAACTCATGGACTACCCACTCCACACTTTTTCAAAGAAATCATCCCTTTTTCAATGCTCATGGAGATTTAATCAATACTCAAGAGCTCCCATAATCAAACATTCAGGTTGTGGTGTTCCATGGCCGTGTCACTGCTCAACATTCCAAACCCCCACCTTCATTGCGACACAGAGGGCCATTGCCATCTGCCTGCCAATTTAATGTAGGGAATAGGATTGTGCACTGGACAGGTCTAGTCAAATGTACATAGGAAAGCTTGGAATTTGGACCTAAAAAATAATATAAAAATCATTCAGTACATCATCCCATTGTCGAGTGAGCTTGAGGCATTGCCAAAAAAGGTGAAGGACGATGCCTTTGACCCCAAAGCTTCTCCAGCTGAACTTGGATTTATTGAGATGTGCAAGAAACTGGGTTAATTGTTGGGGGTAATAATCACAATCCTGGTCAAGGTGAACCCCTAAAGTCACCATATTAACCTGATTGCAACCCCTTGGCAGCTATGGCACATAGCGGACAACTTTCAAGGCAATGAGTAAAGTATTTATTCAGTACTAAAACAGTAATCAAGTTGAATGTAAAATGATTAAAAAATCCAAACAGAATTAGAAAAAATAGGGTGAAATTTAATAAACAAAATGACATTAAAAAACAAAAAACATTAAAGGAACCAGAGATGATTTTTGAAAGTTTTTATGTAAGAATAGCATCAAGAAGCACAAAGTGCTATTGACAGCCAATATTCCTAGTACCTAGGTGCAATTTGACGCTGACAGTGGTGGAGGGCAGGTCTGATACACTGACCAGGATTCCCTTCTGAAACTAGTCCTTTAAGTCCCAATTTATCACAGAAGTACACTTCTAAAGCCACCCTTCTTAGGTAAGGCACTTAGAGGCTCACAGGGTGGCAGGCAGAGGCCACAGCAGAGGCCAATTCCAGTTGCCACTGGTCAGATAGGTACTTGGAGGGAAAGGCCTCTTTTAGCCTGTTGTGTCGCTATCATTTTAACAGGTCAGATTTATGACCCTGGGAAGCCACCCACTTCGGGCATTTTCAAGGTGGTCAAAGTCTTCGGCCACACTTGTGTGCTAATATCTTGGGGATATGTGTAGTGACTAAATTATGGTAATTCTAGTGTCCTCCCCCATCTAACACTACATTCCAGTATTAGGCAGTCCTTGTACCCACAACCAACTATGAGACAGAAGTCTGAATGGGCAAAGTTGAGCTTTCAGCAACCAGGCAGTGGATACACACATATTGTTTTGGCATTCCGCTTCCCTCCTTTAACCCCTTCGATGCTCGTGACGAGCTCAGCTCGTCATGCTGCGCGGTCGCGCTGTGCGCATGACGAGCTGAGCTCGTCACGACCACACCCGCGATCGGAATGTCCAGCACACGAGCGGAATTCCGATCGCGGTCAAGGGGTTAAAGTGTGGCCCAAATGTCATATTAAAAACCCCAGCGGACATGTCAAGCAGGTCTTTTCACTTAAGCAGGATTTGACACTGTGATGTGAATAGGAGGCCTACCGCGATGGATGTCGGTCTGGCTCGGGGACCATAAAATGATGCTGAGCTGGTTGTTAGCTACATCTGCTAGTAAGAGCACAACAACACCTTCCTACACCCAAGGCCTGTTGTCCTTGTCCCGAGAGAAAGCTTACACCTCATTTACACCCATTCAAATGATAATTATTGACGGGCACATGGGCGAAAGCAAAATGCAGATTTAACTTCTTGGGACTTATACAGGGCAAAAGTGACTTTCTAAAAGTAGTTTTTTCAAAATATTTATTCCAAATCTGACTTCACAAGTGTATTGGGCTTGTAATCCTGTTTCCTAGACGGAATGTATTAAACTAAATATTGCATCCTAATGCTTCCAGATGGAACAGCTAACACTACTGTGAATATAGCTTTATGGGCATTTTAACTGTAAGGACATGGTTACCATTACACTTTTATATGTCCCTTGGGCGTGACTCCTAAAAAATTAAAAGGAAGATTTAGGGCTGTCAAAAGCGGTTACTTTTACAGGATTAAATTTGCAGTAAAAACCTGCACATCCAGACTACTGGTGAGGGTAGGGACATGCTTTAAATTACCTCTGCAGTGGATGGCACAATGAGTGCAGTCCACTGCTTGCATTGAATTTACCGGCCCAGGGTAGATTTGGTACCATATTCTAGGGATTTATAGGCAAATAAATTAAACCAATCAGGTGTATACCAATTCCATCATGTCGAAAGGAGGAGCTCAGGCACTTTACCACTGGTTAGCAAGGGTGAAGTGCACAGAGGTCTATAGCCAGCAAAAATAGGGTTCAGTAGAAAGGCAAATAAATGTAGAGTGACCCTGCAAAATTAGCAATATTCCAACAAGATTTCATGCACTCATCATTGCCAGAGTGTAGTACGAATATGGAACAACTTTCATAAAAGGTTCCCTTTTGCAAGTGCATTTAGCTGTTTTGACTGTTTTGTATCTATTTCACCATTCTTTGTGTGAGGGAGGTCTTACCTACTCCCTCTCCCATAGTTCTTGATGCAGCAGCTTGTTTAGTGTCTCTAAATTTAAGAGAGGTGCCTACATTTCAGACAGAAGTGGTATATCCGCATCTTTCTTTAGTAAACAATTTAGTAAAGTGTTGGGAGGTAAAAGGGTTAAATAAATTCTGCAGCACCCAATGCTTGATTTGCAGGTAACTCATTCTTTCTCTTTGTGTATCCCAAATTTGTTCTTAATTTATTTGAAGGACTCGACTCCAATGAGATCAGGCATGTCACCAATTCTCTTGCACCCTTGCTCGTCCCAGACGACTTAGGAATCTCTTGCAGAGGTTTGGCAAAATTTTGGGATTGAAAGGATTGAGGTTAGTGATGAATGGAATGGGTTTAACATATCTCTAACTGCCCTCGCATCCTAGACAGCAAATGTAGCTGTCACCACCGGTGTCACCACCGGTGTCTTTTGTTTAACTAAGGTAACTTCCAGATGTGGGTGCCCACAGCATGTTGGTCGGTAAAGCACCAGTACTTTTCTAATTCTGAGTTCAAACATATATCCGGGCACTGCAGCCTGGAAGTATCTATTCCCCTCGGGTATTCCCCATATCTCTATTATAAGGGGGCTTATGTGCTCTTCCTTTCCCAGTCTAGGTGTCTTCCCTGCCCACATGAAACGATAATAATAATAATATAATAATACAGCCATTTGTAGAGCACGAACAGCTACCTCCAGTGGAGGTGTCCCGGCGCTATAGCAACAGGTGGCATGCAACCGAGGCTTCAAGAGAGTTAGTCTAGGCTAAAAACAAAGCTATGTTTTAGCTGCTTTCCTAAATTGTGGTTCGGAAATGTTCTGGCGCAGAGCATTAGGCAGAGAGTTCCATAGCATGGACGCCCCGAGCATAAAATATCTGCCACCCAACCGAGCTTTCCTAACTCGTGGGGTGCAGAGCAGATTCTGAGAATTAGACCTCAGTGAGCGCGTCTGCTTGTAAGCGCCTAGCCATTGTTTCAAGTAACTGGTGCAAGTTCCATGGATAGACCGAAATCTAGGGTTAAGGCCTTAAATTTGATTCTTTTGGCTACCGGCAACCAATGTAGTTCCTTGATATGCAGAGAGATATGGTGCCGGAATGGAACACCTCTAAGCAATCTCGCAGCCGCATTTTGAACCATTTGAAGCTTCTTAACAAGGTAAGCCGGAAGGCCCAGGTAAAGGCCGTTCGCGTAGTCCAGCCGCGAAGTCACTGTGGCATGGACTACGACCCGACGGCAATTCTCAGGTAGCAGATGTACACATTTTCACAAATTTCTAAATCTGCCGACGCAGGTGGCTGTCACCTGCTGAATTTGGGCCGAAAAGGATAAGTCAGCCTCCCACTTGACTCCTAAGTTTTTGGCAGTGCCTAGTGGAGTGGGGGGTGCGCCCATTTCTGCCGACCACCAAAGGTCTGCAGCAGGGGGCTGGTTTATACCGAAAAACATCACTTCCGTTTTTCGGCATTAAGTTTAAGTTTGTTGTTATTCATCCAGTAAGCAATATCTTTTAGACAGCCCTTAAAACTCTTAAAAGAATCTTCCGACTGATCATTAAAGGAAAAACCAACTGGGTGTCATCGGCGTAGGAAATCGCCTTCACACTCCAGTTGGCTATCAGTGAAAATAATAGGGCCAGATAGATGTTGAACAACAACGGGCTTAAGGCCGACCCCTGCGGCACTTCGCACCATAAGTGCTTGCGGTCGGACTGATATGGTTGTAAAGCCACTCTTTGTGTGCGCTTATAAAGGAATGACTTCAACCAAGCCAGGGCTGTTCCCTCAACACCGATATCCGAAAGACGTTGAACCAGTATTGAGTGGCCTACCGTGTCAAATGCCGCTGAAAGATCCAGGAGCACCAGCATCGCTGATGCCCCTGAATCCAATGCCATCCTTACTGAATCAGCCACTTCTAAAAATGCTGTCTCAGTGCTAAAGCCAGCACGGAACCCAGATTGGGTATTGTGTAGGATACTGTAGCTCTCGATGAAATTGGCCAATTGTCGCTGCACTACCTTTTCTAGCATTTTTGCTGGCGCTGGCAGCAGGGAAATAGGTCTATAATTATTCAGTTCCCCTGAATCAACATTAGGTTTCTTCTTAAGGGGAAGGAGAGTGGCGTGCTTCCATGAATCAGGGAAGATACCAGAGGTAAGGGAGGTATTCCATATTTTGGACAACACATGGATGGAGAAATGTGCAAACTCATTCCACAACTTGGGGGGCACGGGTCATCCGGAGAGCCAGACTTGCATCCACGGATCACAGCCAGTGCCTCCTTCTGGGAGATAGGAGCAAATTCAGAAAAGAGAGGCACTGGTACTCTCCTTTCAATCACATCTACTTTGGCCGTTTCAACTACTGCAATTGTATGAATTGTAGACCTTATGAATTTTATTATCAAAAAAATCCAAAAGTCTCTCACACAGAGCTACAGAGGGCAGGGCATCAATCACCAGTTCACGAGGTTTGAGGAAGGAATTGACAACCTTGAAAATTACCTTACCAGGTTTATCAGCGTTATCAATACACTTAGCTATGTAGGCCCTCCTAGCCTCCTTCATCAATTTATGCATTTCTTTCAGGGATTTCTTATAAATCATTTTAGCAGTAGTATCATAGTCCGCCCTCCACTGTCGTTCCAGGTGTTTGCACCTGCTTTTCATTGTCCTAAGCGACTCAGAGAACCATGGGGCTGAGGGTGATTTTCTCATAGATTTAGTGACTCTGGCTGGAGCCGTAGACTCTACTGCAGCGGCGATCCATTTATTTAAGGCCAGAGTATCTACATTGGGGTCCATGGATAGTAAAGGTTGGCTGGCTAGCAACACTGGACCTAAGAACTCAGCTGTCAGCTTCTTCCAGTTTCTCTTTAAAAAGTACCGAGAACTTTCAGGCGGACTGGGTTTTGCCAAGCTAGAGGAGAAGGGAATTAGGCAATGGTCAGACCAGGCCAACTGGCTCGGCGCTTCCATCTTTAGTGACAGAATATTGGAAAATACCAAATCTAGGGTATGCCCTGCTTTATGAGTGGGGAATATGACATGTTGAGACAGATTAGCTCCAGCGAGAGAAGAGACCAGCTGCATTACCACGATCCATGGTCTTCAGCATTTTGGTGATGACCTATGGTGGAAATTGGAGTGAGAAGGATTTAAGAGCAGTGAAGCAGCTCAGCCATAAATGCCAGCACTATGACAAGCTGGGATATCCTTTCTGATGTGGGAAAGCAGTTCCTCATAACTAATTTTAGCTACTATTGTGGGCAACACTGTCAGTTTAATCCACAGACATGGAACTGCCTCGGGGTCCACTGTAATGTGATTGTTCAGTTAGCAGATCCTAATGTGCCTGGGACATGTTTATATTCAGAATAACTCAATTCTGGAGGTTGAGACAAAGCCCAGTACCTCAGCAGGCTCCCTCATCTCTTCCACCAGTGGATTTATTGTCTGTGTACAAAGAAGTGTTGTAATTTGCAAATTTCAGGCTATATCCTCGTCATTTGGGTATGTCTCACCCTGCTTCCCTTTTATATGTGGGACTCTGAATCTATGTAGCTTGCCTCTCAGCTTGTACGCTGAGGGATAGATTTCTGAGATTGTCATGCTTACGGTGCAATCCTGCCTTTTCCCCTACGCTTGCAAATATTTAGCTGCCTAGCACCAATGCACCATGGTACAAGGGTGCCTGCGTTGTAAGGTGGAGTACCTTTCCGCACAAAAACAATCCCCTGAGGCATATCTCTCTTTCTATATGTGCTGCAGAATGGACCACACATAGAGAACGTAACAATGAGAAATAAAGATATTTATCCTTGTCACGCATCACCTGGTTAGGTGTAGGTTTTTGGCACATTCCCAGGACTACCTCGTCTGGTGAATATGGGAACACCTATGGAACACCTCCTTGGCACAGAGTAAGGCAATGCAGGAATTTGCACTGCTTTGCTTTACTCAAGATCTATGAAGCCACTCAGGGTCATGCAAGATGGCCTTATAAATCTAATTTTTAAGTTGCATTGCTCTTGCACCACATTGTGTGGTGCAAGAGCGATGCATCGGGGCTTGTAAATATGCCCCAAATAATTTACTGCCTCTATTCCTCCCTGCGTAACAGTTTTGCTTCGTACAGAGAAGTGCATATTCTGCGTTGCTAGTCTCAAGCATTTTAATGTATACACTTAGTGCCATTAATTCATTTTTTTATGCAGACCTTTTATGGAAGGGTTTTTGTTCTTTTAGCTGAATATGCAATTCCTCTTTCTTCTTCTTCCTGACTTTCTTTATATTAGCTGGTATGGCATTGAGATTGCTGTGCACCAACACTTTAAGAGCATCCCTACAATGTTGGTTTCTGCCAGCTACCTGGAGACTGACCTCTTTTTAATGTTGTGGATTATGGACCAGCATGTTAGCAGTTTCCAGTTTTTCAGCTGGTGTGAGCCTCTAGCTATTGGAATTTTTTTATTTAGATAAGAGCATAGTCAAAAAGTCAAAACTCACCTACCACTGCCTCTGTAATCCTATGTGTCATTGTGGGTGTTCCAAACAATTAATCTAGCCTCAGTAGGTGCGGTCAATCAATCAATCAATCAGGGTTCACGTAAATCGCGACTACTCACCCGTTAGGGTCTCAAGGCGCTGGGGGGTGGATCTGTGGTTCAGTCAAAGAGCCAGATCTTGAGGTCCTTCCTGAATTGAGGCAGAGACGGTGATTGCCTGAGTTGTAGAGGCAGGGAGTTCCAGGTCTTCGCAGCGAGGTAGGATAGAACTTCCTCCAGCAGTGGTCTTGAGGATCCATAGGATGGTGGCCAGGGCCAGTTTTTTAAATTTATTTTTTACAGAGTTTTATATAGCGCGAACTTGACCTAAATCGGGTATCAGAGCACTTTACATAGCACCAGTTGCATTACATGAGGACACATTCATTTTTTTAGGCACGGGGAGATTAAGTGATTTGCCCAGAATCACAGGATGTTCAGCGTCATTGCCGAGACTCGAACCCAGTTCCCCAGATTCGAGGTCGACCGCCCTAGCCGTTAGGCCAACTCCTCTCCCCTTGGACAGAGCGGAGATGTCTGGTGGTGTTGAAGGAGAGGCGGCGGTTGAGGTATGCAGGTCGGCATTGTGGAGGGCTTTTTAGGCATGCGTGATGAGCTTGAAGGTAATTATTTTGTTGATCAGGAGCCAGTGGAGGTCTCTCAGGTGACAGGTGATGTGGCTGCGACCGGGGATGTTCAGGATGAGTCTGGTGGAGGCATTCTGGATTTAGCAGCTTTTTGGTGGTACCGGCGTAAAGTGCATTGCCGTATTGAAATTGAATTGAAACAGCATTTGTTGAACGAGTAGCTACCCAAGGGCATCCCAGCGCTATGGCAGTAGCAGAGAAGGACAGCGCAGCACACTTAGGGGAAGAACCAGGTCTTTAAAGACTTCCTAAAGGCTAGATGGCTATGTTCCCTTCGTAGGGGGAGCGTGTTCCACAGCTTGGCAGCATTGTAAGCAAAAAGGTGTCCGCTGCTTCTGGCCCTCTTAATCCTAGGAACAGCGGCCAGATGTAGATCGTCAGAGCGCAACCGTCTATTCGCCACATAAGGCTGGACCCTGGCGTGGTTGATCGTGGAACCATTCCCGGTTAGCATCTTGTGAGCAATGCACATGGCCTTGAAGTTCACTCTCTCCCAAACAGGGAGCCAGTGGAGGGACTTCAATGCGGGCTTTGCGGATTGCCAGTTCGAAATCCCCACCAGCATCCTTGCAGCACAGTTTTGCACCGTTTGGAGCTTTGTGAAGGTCGAAACCGGAGCTCCAAGGTAAAGGGCATTCCCGTAGTCCAAGCGGGAAAGAATAAGTGCCTGTACCATGAGCTTTCTCGCCCGAAAGGGAAGAAGAGGGAGCACTTTACGGAGCATCCTGAGAATGCCGTAGCAGGAAGCTGCAACCTTCCGTGCTTGAACCATAAAACTGAGATCCTGATCCAGCCAGATGCCTTGACTCTTCATCTGGGTCTTAGGGACAGGGACGGGGCCCATACAGGCTGGCCAAAGAGCATCTGCCCTGAAGAGGGATGGATTGCTAAGGAGCATCAACTCGGTCTTATCGCCATTTAGCTTTAAGTATGATTGATTCATCCATTTGACTACCTCTTCTAGGCAGGGACAGAGGCCAATAGAGGCATTGTCAGTATGGTTCAGTGCTACGACCAGATGGGTGTCGTCGGCGTAAGTCACTATATGAACCCCAAATGGGAGCACGATCTCTGCAAGTGGGGTCATATAAACATTAAAAAGAGACGGACTAAGGGATGACCCCTGAGGGACTCCGCACTGGAGAGGCAGAGGTTTTGAGGAGACATCACCCTCAAAAACCTGGAAGGATCTCTCTTCTAAGAATGATTGCAGCCATGTTAGAGCTACCCTGGTCACCCCCAAACTTCTGAGTCGATGAATCAGAATTTGGTGGTTGACCGTGTCAAAGGCAGCGCTAAGGTCCAAGAGGATAATAGCTGTTGAACCTCCGGCGTCGAGAATCTTTTTAGATTCTGCAACAACCGCCAACAACGCAGTCTCTGTTCCATGGCGTGGGCGGAAGCCCGTTTGGGAGGTTGTGGGATTCCAGATATTTCGAAAGTTCTGTGTTGACATATTTCTCAGCTATTTGACTAATCCCTGGGAGGAGCGAGATAGGGCAGAAATTACCCAGTTGATCCGGGTCAAGACTAGGTTTCTTCAAGAGAGGCTTTACCATCGCGCTTTTCCAAAGGGGTGGGACCACTCCAGAGGAGAGAGAGGCATTAATTAGGTCAAGAATGACCTGGGAAGTTATTTCAGACACCTGTTTCAAAATACCAGGTGGAGCTGGGTCTCTAGGCGACCCGCTCTTTACGAGAGCCTAGATGGTTTGGAAAGATTCACACTCCATCATGGGAAATGCCTCAAGGGGGCTGGTCTCTACTGCGTAGGTCTGTATCCTCTGGGTGGAATTTGTTTAGACTGTCCACGGGGAGAATGACAAATAGATTGTTTGGATTTTATTGTAACAGTAGTCTGCAAGTTGATTACAACTTTGGCCAGTGGGATCAGGTCTATCCGGGGGTGAGGGAGCTTTGAGTAATGTTTTCCGTAGTCCAGTCTGCTGCTGATGAGTGCATGGGTGACAGTTTTCCTGGACGCGGATGGAGTGTGTTGAAGCAGGAAGACGAGACGGCATTGATTTGACAGTTCATAGACAGTGAGAAGTCCAGGATGATGCTGAGGTTACATCAATGGTCTGTGGGTTTGGGGGGGTTTTGAGCTGTGCGCCATTAGGAGTCATTAGAGACAGAGGGGGTGGAGCCCAGGATGAGGACTTCAGTCTTGTCTGAGTTGAGTTTGAGGCAGCATTCCTTCATCCAGGTGGTGACTGCCTTCATCCCTTTGCGGAAGTTGCTATTGGTGGCTGTGGGTTTGCATGTTAGGTGTACGCATGATTACTGCCATGTATCTATATGTCTGCATATATTCACTGTTTTAGCACCATGGTAGAATTCTACCTTTTATTTACTCTGTTGGTGCTTGTAATCGTATATATCTGTTTCTGTCTAATGGTTGTCGCAGCACACGTATTTTATACTAGAGTTACGCTGGTTCAATAAATGCTTATTGAAAATGTCCACATCGTTTATTCTGTGTATCTCTCTGAGACTAAGTAAGCACGAGTGACTGAGTGAAAAGTACTGTACTGTTTCCACGATCCTTGAAGGATCAAGGGTTGTCATGTTCGATAGTTGTCAAAAACTATTTTCTCCTTGGTAAGGTCAGGGAGCTTATAGTGGCACTGTGTGCTAGCTGTTCCAAAGACTAACATATCCTTTGGGGGTGTCTGGAATCAGTCTGGACACCAATCCCTCAGTTTATGTTGTCTAAACGCACAGATCCTATGTATTATTAGGAACTACACGACAGGGGAAGGTGATGAACTCGATGGAGCATTGATGGTGCACCAGAGTTCAGGGGCGATGGAGGAGCTCTGTTGAAGATGTGGTGAGGGCAGGGATCCGAGGGGGCTCCAGATTGGATGCTCTTCATGATCCTCAGGGTGTCTCAGAGGTGAGGGTGGTCCAGTTGGGCAGAGTCTGCTGGGGTATGGAGCCATTGAATGTGGAAGCTGTCATGAATCTCCATGATCTTGTGGTGGAAGAAGGTGGTGAGGTTGTTGCAAAGGTTTTGAGCGGGAGGAATGTATGCTGTCTCCGTGCTGGGTTTGGCAAATTCTTTCTGGTGAGCTGCAGAGTAGTACATGAAGTCATGGGATTGGTGGTGGAGTATTTGCTAGATATCAGTGTGACCCACATCTCTTTCCCATTGACTACCTTCATCAGACATGCTCCCAATAGACCCAATCACTGAGATGAGTGGTAAAGGGCATTATTCGTCACCAGATTGAGGTATTCCACAATTATATCTGCTGTATCTGGGGACTACAGGATCCCTCCACCACATGTCTCAAAAACGCTACTTGGCAATCATTTGGAACAGTGTGAGTCACTATTTACACTTCTGTTGTACAGCCTGAAGAAAACTATTTCTATGAGTACCTGTGGTGGGAGGCAAATGAATAATAAACTGAAAAAAACGACTAATACACACGATTTTTAGAACCGATTCATAGAACTGTGGACCTAGGATGTGGCCTACCTATTCAGCTTTACTCAGTGGCTTTCTTTCCCCTATCCAGACCTCAGCAAGACATGCTCCTCCTTCCATTCCAGCCTGGCACCTCTCCATTGCCACTCAGGTGAGGTTTGGGATATGTTGCTCTATTGGAGGAGGAGGGGGCAGTCTGAGTCTCTCCTATCAGTTACTTGATTAGCCCTCTCCTTTCGTGAGCAATCTTGTTCGCATTTGGCTTAGTTCCCCCTTTGCCCTTGGCCACTGTTTTCCATCTGCTGCTTCTAATGCATCCTTTAATGCTGCATTGAGGGGTCTGGTGATCATTGTCCTAGACCCAGGATTTGATTGGCCTGACTGAGAACTTTGAGCTGGTAAGTCTTCTCTGATTGAAAAATGAGGCAAATGGGTTCCCCCATCTGTAGTTGACCTGTTTACCCCTCACGAAGTTGGTTGCTGGTCGAAATGCTCTCCGTTATTGCAAAGTATCAAGAGATAGGCCCTGTTAGAGCCACAGTTAATTGCCTTCAAACATAATGGTGCCCATCATACGCTGTGCCCTTGCACTGATCTCTACTTTCTATTTGAAAACATGAACACAGGTGATGATGTCCAGAGGAGTGCTCCTTTGATTTCTGTCTGTATTTTGGCATGGCCCTGTCTGTATTTTGTGTCCAGTTTGACTTATTTGCTTTCCTTACAGCCCAAGATGAACATGAACAGACATTGTAGATATTCTTCTATATCTAAGGATTCTGCTCTGACCAGTGACCCTCTGAGGTGAATGTTCTGTTGTCTGTATCTGGTTTCTAAACCCTGATATGTGTTTGTAGGTCAATAATTCAGTCTGTGAGCCTCAAAGTTCTTGCCTCAGGGCCTTCACCTCCTCCTCTGTTCCCCTTAACTTTTTATATTTCCCTTGAGAAGTCCACGTACAATGCTAAGATATCTTTAAGTAGATTCTGAAAGATTTCCTTAATGAACTCCTAAGTTATGGGGTTCTCATATGTTGCTTAAGAAGGGGGTGGAGACAGTGTTGAATGGGCAGATTCTGGAAGAGTCCACTCAGTCTATTAGTCTTTGAGGCAGTCAGTTTTGGTAATATGTCTCTGAGTATGGCCTTTCATATTTTCAGAACTCGCTATTATGCTGTGTCATGGCTGGAACCCCGTTCTTAAAGCTACTATGAAGAAGTCTGGATCCTAGGTGCCCACTTGTATTAGAGGCCCAGGAATCTATTCTACTAGTTGGCCCACCTTTTCCACCCCTTTGTCTCCTAAAGCAGGTGTACCCTACTGTTGTGCCTTTTGCCGGGCTCCGCTAATGCCCCACAGCCCCCCAAGATAAGCATGGTCTGTACCAGCTCTCCTGTTGTCGGCTCTATTCCACCACAGATTTTGAAGGTGCCTTCAAGCAAAGTGGGCCTCAGCAATCTTCCAGGCCCACCACTCCACTCTACACCTCTCCACTCTAAGACACTGTATGACAGGCAACTGTATAAGATGCCACTCCACTCTACTCAACGAAACGCCACTCCACTCTATGCAATGCACTCTACTCAATGACAAGCCACTCTACTCCCCTCTAGGATACTCCATTGTGATGCTGCTTCTAGGTTTGATTATGTGCCTGACCTTCTTTGGATGCAGCTATTGCCATGTGTTGTTGCTCCCCTTCTCCCCCGTGCTGTTTGCCTGTGTTGCTTTCTAACAATGACATCATTCCTCTGGACGGAAGGGACCAGGTACTTGATGACATGCCATTCGATGAAACTCCACTTGACAAAACTCCCCTCTATGACACTCCACTCTACAACACTCTGCTCCACTCTATGCCACTCCACTGTGATCTACAACATGCCATTTCACTGCATGCCACTCCAATGTAGAATACTCAACTCCACTGTAAACTCCTTCACACTACGCCACCCTACTTCACTTTACTCTAATCTATGACACTGTCACAATTTGCTCCCTGCACTCTCGTGCCCACCACCAGAGGGGTGCATAGTGTGACTTTCCTGTGTTCTAATGAGTTTCCAGATACTCCCCTACATGCACATCCTGACTTCCATCCATTTGGTCACTATTTGGGAATTGACATCCATTCCCAATCCATGCCGGGTTTTGTGAAAGCCAGCCTGCTCATGCTTGAAGCCAGCCTGCTAATGTTTGACACTCTATTACCTAGAATTCCCTGCTCACTGCTTCGTCTCCACCCCTGCAGGCCAAGGATGGGTGGAGGAATTCAGCTCACCTGCGGCTGGCTGCTGCTAGACTGCTCACACCTGATGCATGTGATTACTGTGAGCTCTTTTAAGCCCCAGCTCCCTTCAGGCCAAGGTTGGTCATTATGGCTGTGTACTGTTTCCAGTGTTTCCTGAGCTTTTGATATCCTTTTTTCCAGTGGTTCCTGAGCTTTAGTTATTCCTTGTTCCGAGCTGCTGCTGTTTTCCTTGTTCCTGAATTAGCACTGCCTGCAGTGCTTCTTTGACTCCTGAGCCTTAGCATTCCTTGCTCCTGAGCTGCAGCAGTTTCCCCTGGTATTGAACAAGCACTGCCTGCAGTGCTACCTTGGCTTTTGAGCTTTTGCTCAATTCTTGTTCCAGCTCCAGCACAGCCTTCTGTGCTATTTTGATGTCTTGACTCCCGATTCAATAATATTCTAGTATATCCTTGTAGCCTCCCCTTCTGTAAATCCTTTTCCAGTTCCTGCTTTTCTTCCCATTTCCTTGGTTCCAGTTCTAGTTTGCTGTCTTTCTATTTCTGCTGTCTTGCTTCTGTTACCTTGTATGTTTGTTACTTGCTTTCTGCCAAGTGTGCCCTGTGATTTCCTTCCTTTCCTGTTAAGCACTCCTCCTTGCTAGCTCCTTGTCTATTGTGCTTGTGTTTAGTTCTTCCCCTTTGCTGTTACTGCCTTGCGTGTTCCTGTTTGATCACCAGGATCTGTGGGCACAGCTGACTACCTAGGTGGTGTTTCTTGTTCACTGTGAGTATTGTCTTTGAGTTACGTTTATTACATCACCATAGGTATCAGCTCCACAGACCCTGCCTTTGCATGCATATCCTATATGTGGGTATATGCAGTCAGTAACTGTAACAGCAATTGTAGGTGAGGAACTTACTGAGCTTCAGTCTTACCGTGTGAAGCTCCTGAGTGCTATACCCCACATTCCCTTTATTGTTAATGTTGTTTTATATACATGTCTTGCACGTCCGTCCTGGGTGTAGTTAGTCTGAATGCTAAATTGCCTCATGAGTGCCCTTCCTTTCTGAGTCTTAGCCATCTTGTTCACTTGTGCAGGCTTCTCCTTTGGATCCCTTTTCTCTTCTGTCTCCCTGTGTGATCTTGGGCAACGCTGTACTCCTCTTTCTGAGTATGTTTTCTACCCATTCACCAGTCCTTGCCCAAGTCCCTGACTGTGTTCCACACATAGTCCAGGACAGTCCCTGACAGACAGTCTTTAGGACTCCACTCTATGACGGGCCACTTTCCAACACTCCACTCTACGACACTCCACTCTGCAACACTCTTCTCCACTCTACTCTATGACACTCAGCTCGATGACAATTCACCCTACGACACTCTGCTCCACACTGCTCCGCTCTATGCCGCTCCACTCTGCAAAACTCTACTCCACTCTATTCCACTCTATGACACTCTACTCAACAAATCTCCACTCAATGGTTCTCCACTAGCCAACACTCAACTCTACAATTTGAAACACATTTTCATTGAATAAAACATTGAAATTCAATGAAAAAAACAAAGAATAAGGATAAGTTATAGTTAGGACACTTTTATTCATTTTGTGTATACTAAAAAAACTTAAACTACACAAACATTAGAAATTCTAAAGTTATAGTTATAACTTACAGTTTAATTTGTGCCCAAGTCGAAACATAATAAGTTGGGTACCTCCATACACAGTGTTGTCAACTTGCCTTAGTAACTGTAGTATGCCTAGAGAGTTCAAAGCACTGTGCATTAAGGTGTGCAAGTTATGATAATTTGAAGGAGTTGCGTAAATGATAAATTAAAGGAATTAGAATAAGTTTAGAATTTTTAATTTATGTGTAGTTTAAATTTGGCTTGTAGTTAAAGAATAAATAAAGATATATTAATTTAAAGGTGGTGCGTAATGTATAAATTTAAGGTTGTCTTAGTGTGGAGTGACATATACTGTAGTTTCATACACTTGAGTGGGGTACAGTGGAGTGGCATAGAGTGGAGTGATGTAGAGTGGAGTGTGGTAATTGAAACAGGTGCAGCGTGAAAATGTGTGTGCAGGAATGTAGAAGTAATGTCGCAGGAATATACATAATGAAGAGTAAATGTTAATTTGTTGTGAGATGTGTAAAAAGTGTAAGTAGTGTTAAAGTTATAAGTTTTACAATACTAAATTATATATTGTGGCACGACATACGGCAGTATGTTTGTGGGTGAGAAGCCAATATGTGATTGGCTAATGGATTTTTACCAAATGTAAAAGACAGCCATGTATTTTTTAGGACAGTTTGGCTGTTTTCTGTGTTCTCTGTGTTTTGGGTTAGACACTTTGATTTAGGTAAGCAATGGGTTTTATTGTTGTTCCTCACCTATTACCACTTTATGATAGTGGTAATAGGTAGAGAAATATATTTATCATTTTCAATATATTTTTAAGCAATTATAGGAGAAGTACACATTTAAAAATAAAAGTAGCGCCGTAAATTGTAGGTATTACTACCGTACTCTATAGACTTTTTTGTGAACATTTGAATAAATTAAAAATAGAAAATATACTGTAGTACACTATGGGCCTTATTATGACATCGTTTGGACCGCCACCGACAGGCCGTTGGTGGCGGTCCCACCGACATCCAGGTTAGCAGTCGACCGGTCAGAGAGACAGACCACTGCCTGCAACCTGCTCAAGGAGCCCGCCGAGGCTGCGGTTGTACCGTAATCCCTACAATGGGGGAAGTGCCTGGGCAGGCACCACCATAGGGAATACGAAATCCATTTCCCACAGCATTTTCATGGCGGTCCTTCTGCCATGGAAAGGCTATCAGCTAGGGACTTTGGGGCCCCTAGCAGGGCCATGTCCCCGTTGGCCTCCGTTATGTAGCCAGGGGGGCACCTCTGGTGCCCCCAAACATCCATGCATCATGTGGCAGGCATCACATGGTGCATGGTACACGGTGCATGGATGTTTAAAAACATCCCCTTTTCTATTGCGACTTGTGCGCAGCCCTTTTTGGGGCTGCAGTACAAGCTGCAATAGAAAATGGGATGGTTCTGATCGCCTACACAGCGGTCGGCTCATAATATGGTGGGAGGGACCTCCAACTACTTGTCGGTTGGTCACACTTCTGCTGCAATGACGATCAAACGCTAATCCAACCACCATCGTAATAAGGGGCTATATTTTTATAATATAGTCTTAACGTCCTCAGGAGCTGGGATTTTCAAGTATAATTGTGTGTCGTCAGCATACATGTGATAAAGAATATTTGAGTACTTTAGAATTTCAGTGAGGGGTTCCATAAACAGATTGAATAGCGTAGGAGAGAGCGTGGATCCTTGAGGTACTCCAATAGAGACTGGATTGAAGTCGGAGAGGGTATGATTTGCAACAGGTCGGGATAGCCCCATCCTTGACTCCAGAAGGCCGATCATGCTGTCATGTTTGACCGTGTCGAAAGCAGAGGAGATATCCTGAAGTATGAGCAGGCATGATTCATTCCGATCAAGCAGTAATATATAGGTATAAAGGAATAGGGTGAGAAATAGGGTAGTGCACTGGATAAGCTGAATTAGAAGCAAAATAACAAATATAAAGATCATCAATGTAGCCCCAGCGAACAGGCCCATCTGACGGGTTGAGGGATTGTTTCCAAACAGCGCTTTTTCAACTCTGCAACACAAAGATAACCCCCACAGTATCTCTAATGAATCATCTGGGGTTAATATTGCTAGCGGTGAGGGGAGACAGTCCCTGAATGAAGTAACCAAACAACCTTACCCAGTAACTCAACCGACATTTAACGAGGCAAGGGTCCAGCAATCAATTAAAGAGAATGGTGGGGAACTCAGGTTGTTGTCCCGGAACCTAGCAGGACTGAGGTCGAAGACTGCCTGAGACGACTGGGGGAGGCTAATAGACAGTTATGACATTTGCCTCTTCCAGGAGACATGGGCAGTTGAAAAATTTTATAGAGTGCGATTCACCAACTACAGTATAGAAGCCATTCCATTAAAAAAAGGTTGTCCTGCGGGTGGATTGATAATCTGGACCAAAATTAATTTGGGGATTCATATTAAAAAGATCCAATTTGATAAACCCAACTTAATGGCCCTGAGTGTTAAAGATACCAGCTCGAACAGGTGCTTTCTACTGGTGAATATCTATAACAGGTTTGCCTCACAACACCATGACTCTCTGATAATTACACACTTAGATGAAATAATTGAGAAGGAAAGGGCATCTCACCACATAGTCATAGCAGGGGACTTCAATGTAACATTCGAGCCCCTAGAAGTCACCAAAAACATCACTGATGAAGAAGACATAGAATTAGGCATTCCGTCCTTGGGCTAGGAGAAGCTAGCCAAGAACGTGAAAGTGGCTCTTCAAGTCGCTTCCCTCACCTTCAAACATGGGCTGCGAGCTGTGAATGGTCGCTTGATCTCAGACCTTGGACTACATCACACCTATAAGCGGGTGAACTCCAAAACAAGAATAGATTACTTCCTGATTGACATACAACTATGGCCAAACCTTGTGGATATGCGGGTTATAGAGAGGCAAGATAGTGACCACAATGCTCTCTCCTTAGAACTAAAAGAGGTACTTGGCTCCCGTTGTCTATCCAGGGAACCAAAATTCTCGAACCATACTGTTACTAGCAATAACAAAAAAAGGATCAAATGGCCACAAATAAAGAATAAAGTTGAGACTTTGTCAAAAATGTATACCATCATTGCCAACTTCTTGATGTCCCTAGGGCCTAATAATATGGAGACGCAAGCGACTGTAGACGCATTTAGGACTTTACTAAATAACATAAATATATTCTTTCACAAAATCTCTAGTAAGAATATCACTACAAGGTCCAAATCAAATGCGTGGTTTAATGAAAACTGCAAATTAGCACGCCAGTCCCTGATGGGTGCGATTAAGTCCGGCCAAAGAGATCGCATAACTACTTATAGAAAGGCCTACAAAAATGTCCAACATGAGGCACACAGGAACTGGCATATAGGGCAGTGGGAAGATCTACTACTCAAACTAAAAACTATACAGAATTCTGGCACTTAATTGCGAAAGAGACAAAAAGTTTAGTTGTGGAAGATAGTTTCCACATCCTCCCACAGGTTTGGGAGGACCACTTTTCAAGATTATATGCAGGACCAGTGGAAAGCGAGGTAGCATTTAGGGAACCCTCCAATCAGAGAGCCGACACCGCTTGTCTTTCATTCTCAGTAGATGAAACCCATGAGGCAATCACAACCATGCAGTGGGGGAAAGCTCCAGGTCTAGATCTCATACTGGGTGACCTCTACCTCTCTGAGCCACAAATATGGAGTGTAATATTAAACCATACATTTAATGCCATATTAGAGGGAGCAGAGATACCAGACTCATGGCTGGGCATGGAAGTCGTGCCCATCTATAAAAAAGGAGACAAAAGTGACCCGATAAACTATAGGCCGATTAGCCTCATCGACATAGCACAGAAAATATTCTGTCGGCAATTATTGAAGCGAGTTAATGAATGGATCAGCGAGGAGGATTTATTATCACCCCTGCAGGCTGGATTTCGAGAGAAGACAAGCACTGTAGACCAGTTGCTTCGCTTCCTCTTGATCATGTGGAAATATGTAAAAATAGGTAAAGGCTCTCTATACGTGGTATTCGTAGATCTCCGGGCCGCGTTTGATTTAGTACCGCGGGAAAAACTCTGGATAGCTCTGATGAACCTTGGGATGCCAGCAAACCTCTTGCAAATTATTATCAGGCTCCACACAAACAACTTTGCCCAAATTAGATGGGGAAATGGAAGAGGCTTAACCAGCCGGATAGGGGTGAGTCGCGGAGTAAGGCAAGGTTGTGTCTTAGCTCCAACACTATTCACACTGTATATAAAGGGTTTGATTGATCAGCTAATGAATTGTAGGGGTGATCCCCCTAAGCTAGCAGGGTGTGAGGTGCCTGCTCTACTCTTTGCAGACGACACCCTGCTTATTTCAAGGTCACCGATGGGGCTCCAAAATTTAGTAGACCAATTTGGGTGGGGCTGTGAAGAACAAGGTCCGGAAATCAATCACTTAAAAACAAAATTTATGGTCTTTAATCGCCATAAGTCTTTTAACCGAAGCATAAAACTAGGCTCAGCTAAATTGGAGGAAGTCAAACAATTTGACTATTTAGGGGTGAGGTTTATTAATACACTATCATGGTCTCCCCAAGTACAAAAAAGCCAATTCTCACTACAACACGTGGGATCGGCCCTATGCAAAAAGTTAAAGAAGTCAAGCTACAGACCATTGATCCCAGCCACCCAAGTGTATCAGGCAAAGGGACTTGAGGCAGCGCTGTATGGCGCAGAGCTATGGGGGCACGTAAATGTAGCAGCCATTGAGAAGGTCAAAAACAACTTCATTAGATCGGAAATGGGACTTCCCCGAAACGCACCACTCACACCCATGCGCTTAGATCTAGGAATAAAGAGCGTTGCTCATGCAATTGCTCTTCGACCATTAGTCTACTGGATGCGCATATGGGTGAATGACTCACCATTGCCATTGAAAGAGTCAATTCAAGACATACTACTATTAGACACTAAAGGGAGTATTGAGTGGTTTAACCATATCAAGATATGGCTGAACAAACTTGGCATGTCTGACCTTTGGCAAACCCCCGGCAAAATTCAAAAAAGTTCGGTAATACACCTCAAAAAGAATTATTGTAATTATATTATGGATAGCTAGCTTAATAAGAGTACCGCAGGGGAACTGACATGTACGTTCCTCAATATTAAAGACAGCATGCATCAAGAGGAATTCTTAAATCGAATAGAGCCGCCCCTTGCTAAAACATTATACCTAAAATTTAGGTACGGTATCCTTCCAATTAATAGTTTTGTTAGCAACTGGAATGTGGGTGATATTTCGCCTTCCTGCCCAGTGTGTGAACTAGTACCTGAGTCAGAAACAAACTTTTTGTTCTTCTGTCCCATGTATCAGGAGACAAGAAGAACATGACTAATCCGGATTTGCCGGATTTTAGCAACAAACCGCTTAAGTGAGATGACCAGAATCCTGAAAAGTGATACCTCAGAATATTTGGTCTTTGCCCTTTCTAGATACTTGCTCCACGCATGGGTTATAAGAAGCAGGATAGTTAAAATTATGAACAAAAACAATTAGGCCAGGCTGAAAGGACCATAGTGGATGGAAGACGTAGATAGTATGTAGAAGGCATCTTATATGGTATTACAATTGATGGAACCTATATCATGCCAATGTTATTGTTATTGTCATCAACTTGATCAAATATAAAGATACACAAGTACATAAAAGGTATATCATAAGAACATGAAAGGTATATATGTATAAGGAAGGCAACAAATGTAAACCAAAACTGCATTTAATAAACTCAGACCCTCAAGTGCTGCCTCACTTTAAACTAATCTATTATTTTTTTATAATTCAATAGTGAAGCAATTGTAGACAAATAGCTATGATAAAATATTTACTTATTTATGCAGTCACTTATATACATGTCAAGCATAGAATAATGTATCCCCAAGTAATATGTACACCCGCTAAGCAAGACCAATGAACATTCATATCTTCAAAAACATAATTATTATGCATGTTTATAAAAAGTAATACACATATGTAGGTATACATCTATAGTCCAAATAAATGATTATATAAACAGGGATATGCTGTATGTATATGTTTGAGTTTGGTGGTTATGTAGGGAAGAGTCATTTCTCTAGTAGTCTTCTGAAGATAAAGTGGTTACCCGTGGATCTTATGTTTGGGGGTAAAGAGTTCCATAGTTTGGCTGCTTGAACAGAGAAGGATGTGCCACCCATGAGGCGAGGTGCCACTCTAGAGCAGAGTTTCCTTTGTTGAATGTATTTTCTTATTTTATTCCTGATGAAGAGCGGTCCTGTTCTATGTATCGCTTTGTGGGTGATACAAAGCAGCTTGAATGTGGATCTTCTGGCAACTGGTAACCAATGTAGGGCACAAGGCAGGGGAGATGTGGGCTTGGGGCTTTATATGTAAGAGTAGTCTGGCAGCAGAGTTCTGAATCCGTTGTAGTCTTTTCATAGTTGTTAAAGGTGATCCGTGGTAGAGTCTATTGGCCTAATCGAGTTTGGACAGAACAAAAGAGATGGTAGCCTGGACCTTGCATGGGAATCCCAGGTAGGGGACCATGGAGTGGCCTGCCAATTGTTCAAACCACTCTTAGGCAAGGCTCCAGGATGCTTAATCCAGCCCTTCTGAATATTTACATACCTCTAAACCAAAAATCAAACAAATAGCCATTGATCACTGAAAAAAAAGGAAATCTGTGGCCTCCAAGATGGGCCCTTGCCAACTGAAATAATTCTCTCAATGAACCTGCTTGTGCCCCAGCAAGTAGACAAGTTCTTAAGTTCTTGGAATGCATATTTGTTAATTCCAGCACAACTCAAAATCTTTCTTTTAAATATGACAAAAATGGCTGAAAGCTCATAAATGAGTTAGAGTTCCTCAATCTAAAGGGCCATCAATGGCCGTTTCTCGAGTGACAGGCCTCCTTCCTCCACATTTCATAACCATAAAACCAGCTCCTTAATAGACTTTACTGAGCTTTCCATCTCCCTTATCCATCTTGTCATCAGCTTTTCTACAATACCCAGGGGAGAAAGCGACCATCTAATGCAGAAACTGTGCCTTGCCATCGTCCCAGATAATCATCCATCAGACAAAGTAATATATGGCAGTACTCATACAATAAACAACAAAAGACTGAAAAGGACATCTAGTACAATTCATGGACTCTCTGAGTCAGTGAAAAGTACATTCCTGGCTCATCTAGCTGAGATGAGGACCACCCACAGCACCTGGGACCAATTTACTACCCAATTTGTTGCCCAATACACAACATCTGGAAGAAGTGCTTGTAACTAACACAGAGCGACAAAGACAAATGCTCAGAGAATACTAAAAGGATTAAAGCGGTCTGAAAATCAAGCCTGCTGATAATCCTTTTTGGTAGTAGATGGAAGTAGGGTAAGTATTTTTAAAGTTATAAGGCATTTAAACTTAGTGATATCTGTGACCAGTGTAGTTTCGTGAAATTTCTCAAAATTATCACCGTACATGGAGATGACAAGTGTAGGAAAGTGCCTCTTTTTGCATGCTTAGTCCCCACTGTTTGGCTGATGCCTGGTATGATTTCAAACTGTAACCATACAGGGTCCCTGCTAACCAGGTTCCCTGTGCCAGATCACTTTACCAAACACTGTACCATGACTAGCACAACTTCAGCTACCCCTGTAAGTCCCTAGTAAATGGCACTCGTGGTACCTAGAGAATGGGTACAGAAGAAGACCCAATGGAGCTACAGCATGTATTATACCACCACTAGTCCCCTCACTTAGGCTACACACTGCCACTGTGTGTCTTGCTGCAGTGAAATATGAAGAGTTGACATGGCACACAGCCCTGTGCACATTGCATAAGGTATAGGTAAGTCACCCCTACTGCAGGCCTTCAGCCCTAAGGCAGGGTGCACTATATCCTATGTAAGGGCATATCAGCATGAGCAGATATGCCCCTACAATGTCCAGTCTATCCTGAGATGTTGTAAGTGCACAGGAAAGTCTTAAAGAGTACATGGGCTGGATACTTGTCAACACGAGTTTCATAGCTCTAGGATGGCTTCACTGATTTCTACGGTGTTTCGTACCAAACATCTTATCTTACTTAATCCTCACAGATGCCAGTGTTGGAGTTATTAGTAAAATCACACAGGAGACCCTTTAGAGGACCCCCTGACAACCTACCAAGCACTGGTGTGGTCTCTAGCTGGTTTGCTCCAGTCTGCCACCACCAGACATGTTTCCGACCTCATGGGGTGAGAGCCATCACTCTCAAAGGACAGATACAAAGCTTGATCTAGGCAGAGGTGTTTCAAACCTCCTCCAGAACAGGATGGTGTTCTTGGGTGGGAATCTTCAAAGGCGCTGCTGCCTTTGAAATCCAACCCAGGAACCTCCATATAGTGGGTGAAGCCAAGCCCCCTTTCCTGCTCCACTTTCTGTGGAAGGAAAGGTTGGAAAGGTAGTTAGAGTAGGATGAGGGTCTCCACTTAGCCTACACCACCCCTAGAGCTACACCCCTGTACTGAAATTCTACCAAGTTGGGATGGTGGAGAAACAACAAATCGGGCTAGGATAGTGCTCCTTCCCACAGGAAGTGGTCACTAGATGTTGTAGACACCCTAAAGGAAGGTAGCCCATTGGCTACTACCTGTCTCTCCTTATAACACCCCTAAATTCAGTATTTAGGTGGCACCCTGAGACCTGAACATCAGATTCGATAGACAAGAGAAGACCAGGACAAAGAAGACCCTCTGCATGAGAACTGAAGCCTTGCTGCAGAAGAAAAAGGTGCCAAACCCTGCCTGCTGCCTTCACAGCTTGACAATCACTACCTGCTATGTTGTCCTGAACCTGAAAGGACTACAAGAACCTCAGATCACCTCCAGCCTTCAAGAAATTGGCAAGAAGCTCCCTTGGAGTGAAGGTATCACTCCCCTGCACTCCACAAGCACGAATCCAGTGAAGTCCAGTTTGTCGACTTGCTGCTCCCCGATGACCTTGACATAGCCCTGAAGCAAGAAAGGTTCCACCAGCTCCAGAGGGTCAGATCTGTCTCCCCGGTAAGTTTGGAGACACCAGGTTCTACCGGAGCTGCACTATACCAATACCCGGAGTACGAACCCCCAATGACAAACCTCAAGAAAGAGTCCACACTGGACCCTGAAAGCACCAGAAGCAAGCACCCATTGAGGGACATAGAGACATACTAGACCCACTTCCTGAGGGGTCCAGCTGTCCCAAGACCACCTCCCCAAATTGCCTGCTCCTGACCGCGAGGACCTCAAGATGCATGACGCCTGGCTGACCTGTTTGCTCTGCACCCAGCTCCACTGGGTAAAATACCCCTCACACACTAAGAATCCCTCAGTGTCTTGCTTCATCATGGGGGTCTTCCCGTCCCTCTATGGGGCGGGGCGTGCTGCAACCTACGAAGACGCGGGAGCACTTAGTTCAGTGAAAAGAATTATGTGTAGTGCGGAGGTAGGAGTGGTAGGGTCAGGAAAGATAGTGGTGCAAATTAAAAGTTGCCTGGCTAGTAGAAAAAATAAACTTTATTTGCTTCCCTAGGGGGAAACATTAAAAATTGGGGAGACGTAGGGGGTATACTATAATGAGTTGCCTCCTACTAGGTCAACATGTTTCAAAAGCCATCCCCTTGGCTTTCTTCTTCAGGACCGTGCGTGAACCCTACTTCACTCACACATTTAATATGTGTAATTAGTGTGCCTAAATGATATTCAGCCACAGTTCATGCTCAAATTAAGCATGCAAAAAAACATACCCATTTGGTATCTGTTATAACACTATTTATAGGAACTTATGACCTCATGAGCTGTGACGGAAGGGGAGGGCGCCTGTAGTCAAACAATCGTCAAGGCTGCACACTCTCTGGTAAATACCTTCTCGTGGCTCCCAGTAACAACCAACCCACTGTGCTCCTGTGGTCCCCAGGCCTTTGTGATCTCCTCCATCAGAGGAGCCCCAGAGGACTTTCCTGTAAGTTCTCATGTTCAGTGTGTTTTCAAGTGGCCCCTTCACCTTTGCGCGCCGTCTTTCAAGACACTCATTACTCTGCTCCTGGCCGATTCGGGCCACTCCCGAACTTCTCCGACTGGAACAATTGGACCTGGTCCCGGCATCAACCTATTACTAGATGGTGAACTTTGTGAAAGCCTTGCCTGATTTTATATGCATTTTTCTGCCTTTTCCCTATTGTTTTCCATGGTGTGTAATTGCGCACAAAAGTGATATATTTTCCAAACTTTTTAAAATTGTATCATCGAAAGTACTTACCTTAAAACTGTGTTCTTGTCTTAAAAATTATGTAAAAATCAATATTATTTTTATAATTTGGGCTCTAATTTATTCTTGACTGTGTGTCTAATGTATTGCCTCTGTGAGTACAACAAATGCATAGCTCTACCCTCTGATAAGCCTAACTGCTCGCCCACCATACCACAAAAAGAGCAGTAGAATTATCTACTTTTACCTCTGTGTATCTTTTGGGTATCCACTGGACTCTCTGCACAGTGTACCTCATTTTGGCATACCAGCTTCCTATAACAAATGTAATTGGCTAATGACTACCTTTACAAAATTGAGGGCAGACATATTTTTTTAGGGTCACTTTCCCTGTATTAGGGTCTTAGATATAGGTAATTCTTAGGTTTTATATTTCCCCCCTACCTTTACCACTTAATTGAAGTGGTAATAGGTGGATAAAAATGTATTATATTTTGTATTCATTTAAAAAAACAATAGCATAGAGTGGAATAGTAAAGAGTGGATTGGTGTACAATGTAGTGGTGTACAGTAAGCCTGGGTGAAGTTCGCGGAGTTCCGCTACGCAGGACTCCGCAAAGTGACCAAAAAACTCTGCCATGCTACTTGGAGTTCCGCAAGTGGCGGAGTACATTAAGTTGCACCACTCACCCTGATTTTTAGCGCAGGGTCTTGTCCCGCGCTGGAAAATCAGCGTGAACGGCACCAAGTGCAGGGCAAAAGGGAGTTGCTTATTTTCTGCCACTCAATGAAGGCCATTGGATAACATGTCCAGTTGTCCAGCATCAGGGGCGCATGATCACTGCGTGTGCTGTATCCTGATTGTCTGTTTGTTCTTAACTTCATGTGGCATCTGACTTTATGGTGTCTTGGGAATGCACGCTCCCCTCCAGCTATGTGTGCTGTATTGGGGCCAATCTCCACAGACCATTGTGGTGTTGCTGTGCTTGTCTATGGGATTTCATTCTTTCATATGAATGTATCATTACAAACATTGGCATCGACTTTTTCAATATTAACATAGTGGAATAATCTACATTCAATGTGGTGGAGTGTCATACAGTGAAGTGGCATTGAGTGGAGTAGCATAGATTGGAGTGCCGTACAGTGGAGTAGCATACAGTGGAGTGACGTAAAGTGGAGTGAGGTACAGTGCAGTGGCAAACAGTGGAAAAATGTAGACTGGAATGGTGTAGGGTGGTGTGGCATACAGTGGAGTGGCATAGATTGGAGTGCTGTAGAGTGGAGCGGGGTAGAGTGCAGTGGGGTAGACGGTAGTGGCATTCAGTGTAATAGCACACTGTAGAGTGGCTTAGAGAGGAGTGTTGTAGAATGGGGTGGCACACAGTGGAAAAGCATAGAGTGTAGTGGTTAGAGTGGACTGGTATAGAGTGGAGTGGCATACTGTGGAATAGCATATAGTGGAATGGTGTAGATTTGAATAATTTTTAGTTTACTGGTGTGGAATGTAGCAATGTGGACTGCAGTGGCATATAGTGGAATAACATAGAGTATATTGGAGTGAGGTACAGTGTAGTGATGTACAGTGGAATAGCATAGAATGGAGTGGAATACAGTGAAGTGGCATATACTGGAGTGCAATGGAGTGGAGTGTTATAAAGTGGAATACCTGAGTGTTATAGAGTGCAACACTGTAGAGTGTAGTGGGGTAGACTGTAGTGTCGTACAGTGCAATAGAGTACTATAGAGCGACGTAGACCGGAGTTTTGTGGAGGGGGTGGCTTGCAATGGAATAGCATAGAGTGGAGTGGTGTAGAGTGGAGTGGTACACAATGGAGTGTCATACAGTGGTGTAGCATTCAGTGGAGCAGTGTAGAGTGGAATAATGTTGAGATTACTGGCATACAGTGTAGTGATGCAGAGTGGAGTGGAATATAGTTGAATAGCTTAGAGTAGAGAAGCATAGAGTGGTGTCTCATAAAGTTGAATAGCCTAGACTGTAGTAGGGAAGAGTGTAGTGGCTTGAAGTAGAGTGGCATAGAATGAAGTGGTGTAACGTGTAATAGCATACAGTGGATTATCTTAGAGTGGTGTGATATAGTGGGTTTGCGTACACTTTTGTGGGGTACAATGGAGTGGCATTAAGTGGCGTGGCATTGAGTGGAGTGTGGTAATTGAAACAGATGTAGCGTGAAAGTGTGTGAAGGGATGTAGATGTAATGTGGCAGGAATAATGAGGTGCAAATGTGCATTTTGTAAGATGTGTAAAAAGTGTAAGTAGTGTTAAAGTTATAAGTTTTAAAATACTGAATGATATATTGTGCCACGGCATACTGAGGTACTTTTTTAGTATACTGTGGTACATGTGGGTGAGAAGCCAGTATGTGATTGGCTAATGGATTTTTTTACCAAATGTAAATGGCAGCTGTGTAGTTTTTAGCATAGTTTGGCTGCATTCTGTGTTTCTCTGCCTTTTTGGTTAGGTACTTAGATATAGGTAAGCTATAGGTTTTACTGTTGTTTCCTACCTATTACCACTTTATGATAGTAGTAATAGGCAGAGAAATGTATTTATCAGTTTCTTTTTTTTTTCAGCAGTTTTGGGAGAAGTGCACAATTAAAAAAAATAAGTAGTGAAGTAAATTGTAGGTATCACTACGATTCTCTACAGACTTTTTCATGCACATTTAAATAAATAAAAAATAGAAAATGCATAATAGTACACTATATTTTTATAATATAATGGAGTACAGTGTATTTTTAATTTTAACAAGTCTATATTTTTTTAACAAACAGTTTTTTTTTAAATATATAGAGCAACTTATAAATATATTTCCTTATCTATTACCACTTTAGAAAAGTGCTAATAGGTAGGGGAAAAACATCAAACTTAATACTTCCCTGTATCTAAAGGCAGAAAACAGAGCACAGACAAGGTGTACCTAAACATAACATTGTTTACTGTGTCTTTGGTAAAGGTAGGCATTAGTCATCACCATGTACCGCAGTACTTCTGCAAAATACCTTAAAATATGGCACAATTTCACAAAACTACAGCGGCCTCAGATGTCACTGAATTTTTATGCTTTATAACTTAATACTTATTCTACTTACCTGTAGGAACAAACAGAAATATCTACAGATCATAATCTATTATCATGCCAAACTTCATTTAATTCTGTCCAGTTGTTTTGGCTCTCTGTGCGACACAAAAGTCTAAGGAAAATAAGTTGGTGGAAAAACTTGTTTTGGGGCCCCCTGTTTTCTTTGCAACCCATTAACCCATCACCGCAATTCTTTCCGTCCTCTGCCAATGTAGAAAAAGAAATAGGTCTGAAAAGGTTTCTGGTGATTTGTTAAATGGGGGCGAAGTTGTTAGCATGCACAAATCTGAGGAATTCCTATCTCTGGCAATCCTAACTATAACTAGTTAGTGACTCTGTAGTTATAGTTCGGATTCCCAGAAATAGGAAATTGTTGGAATTTTGCTTGCTAATAACTTTGTGTCTATTTCACAAATCTCCACAAAACTGGCTAGACCTATAGCTTTTTCTGCTTTGGCTGATGATGCAAAGTTTTGCAGAGATTTGGCAACGGGGGGGCAAATAAAAAATGCACCTTGGCACCAATGCATTTTCATTAGACTTTGTACACACACATAGCAGTCAAACAGATGAGGGGGGAAAGGCAGGATAATTAGTTAGATTAGGAGGAGGGCCCTCACTTAGCCTAACCACACGTAGGGCAGTGCAGGCAATGTGAACCCTTTTCATGAAATTCCACTATCTTGGGATGGTGGAGAAACAACCAATTGTGGCTAATGTAGTGCTCCTTCCCACAGCAAGTAGTCACTAGAGGGTGTGGACATCCTGAATGTAGGTAGCCCATTGGCTACTTCCTGTTTTCCCTTGTAACACCCCTAAATTCAGTATTTAGGTGGCACCCCGAGACCTGAACATCAGATTTGATAGACAAGAGAAGACCAGGACAAAGAAGACCATTGGCACGAGAATTGAAGCTTTGCTGCAGAAGAAAAAGGTGGCAAACTCTGCCTTCCGTCTCCAGGACTTGACAATCACTGCCTGCTGTGTTGTCCTGAACCTGAAAGGACTCCAAGAACCCCAAAGCACCTCCTGCCTTCAGCAAATTACAAAGAAGCTCCCTTGGAGTGAAGGTATCACTTCCCTGCACTCCACAGGCACCGATCCAGTGCAGTCCAGTATGTGGACTTACTGCTTACCTCGACATGGCACCAAAACAAGAGAGGAAAAGGTACAACAGCTCCAGAGGGTCAGATCCATATTCCCAGCAAGTTTGGAGACACCAGGCCCTACCGGAACCGCACTGTACCAATACCCGGGGTACCGGACCCCCAATGTCAAACATAAAGAGAAAGAGTCCACACTGGACTACCAAAGCACCAGAAGCAAGCACCCATCGAGGGATGTTGAGACACCCAAGACCCATTTCCTGTGCGGCCCAGCTGTCCAGAGAACGCCTCTTCAAGTTGCCTGCTCCTAACCGCGAGGACCTCAAGAGGCACAACACCTGGCTGACCTGTTTGCTCTGCACCCAGCCCCACCTGCCCGGTATCGACCAACTCACTGAGCTCCCATGGTTCTCCGGTTTTATGACCTCCTCCCTCAAAGGAGCCCCATTGGACTTACCTGTAAGTCCTCCTGTTCAGTGTGTTTTCAAGTTGCCCACTTCATCTTTGTGCTCCAGGCTGATCCAGGCCACTCCTGAACTTCTCCTGCTGGAACTTTGGACCTGGGCCCGACATCAACCTAAAACAAGATGCTAAACTTTGCCAAAGTATTGTCTGATTTTATATGCATTTTCCTGCTTTTTCCCTATTGTTTCCTATGGAGCGTAATGGCGCACAAAAGTTATATATTCTTTAAACTTTGCAAAATCGTGTCTCCAAAAGTACTCACCTTAGAACTGTGTTCTTGGTCTTAAAAATTACATAAAAGTTGATATTATTTTTCTAAATTGGCCTCGGATTTATTCTTGAGTGTGTGTCTCATTTATTGCCTCTGTGAGTACAACAAATTCTTAGCACTACCATAAGACAAAAAGAGCAATAGAATGATCTACTTTTACCTTTGTGTACCATTTGGAGATCTACTGGACTTTCTGCACAGTGTACCTCATTTTACCACACACTATAAAGAGAGCCAGCTTCCTACAACAGTCGTTATATAATTAGCTAATGACTGCCTTTACCAAAGTTTAAGGCAGCCATATTGTTTTAAGGTCACATTTCCTGTGTTCTGAGTTAGGGTCTTAGATTTAGGTAATTCTTAGGTGTTATTTTTTTCCCTTACCTATTACAATTTAATCGAAGTGGTAATAGGTAGGGAAAAATTAAACATATTTTGTATACATTTCAAAAAACAATATCCCTGCGGTACTTTTTAAACAAAACATATGTAAAAAATGTAAGATGAACTGTACTGCACTATATTCCACAAATATGTACAGAATACCACAGAAATATCAATAAATGACTGCACAACATAAAAAGAATAAAAAAAGGTACAGTTCTAAAAAACATGCCATTTCGTAGGTACTAGTGCGGCACTCAACAAACTGTAAAAAAATTAAATACATTTCCCTACCTATTAAATTGGTAATAGGTAGGGCACAACAAGAAAACTTATTTAATATCTATATTTAAGACCCCTAACCCAGAACATAGCCAAAGTGCAGCAAAAAAAAGATATGCCTGTCTTTTAATTTTGTAAAGGTAGCCATTGGTCAATTAACAACTCCTTTGTCATTGGCATGTACTGTAGTACACCACAACGGTACTGTGGTAATCCATTGCCAAAATATCCTGAAGGGGCAGATTTATCATTCTATTGTGTTACACCTGTGTCATGAATGGTTTTGCAAGAGCAACGCAGTACTTAAGTCAGATTCACCAAGTAATGCATGGCCACCATGCATCGCCCTACGTTGCTTGTAAATCTGAAGACACACAAGGCAGCACAAGTTGCTGCTGTGTGTTACTCTGCACACCATATTCAACATTCCTGAAAATGTTTATGTACATCCATTCAGCTTTACAACACGACATGCCACTCCACTCCACTGTACGACACAACACTTCACTTTATGACAAGTCATTCCATTCTACTGCATGCCACTCCATGCACCTCCACTGTATGCCTTTCCACACTACCCAATTCCACTGTATGTCAGTCCAATCTACGCCACTCCACTGTATGCCACTCCAGTCTTTGTCACTTCAATGTACACCACTCCATTGTACACTACTCTACTCTATGCTATTCCGCTCTGTGCTACTTCACTCCATGCCTGCCCACTGTCTGCTATTTCACTCTATGCCACTCCACTGTATGCTACTCTACTCTAAACCACACCACTCTTCATCACTCCACTGTATGCTATTACTCTCTACCCTACTCCACTGTATGCACTCCACTGTACGCCACTCCTCTGTACACTATTTCACTGTATACCACTACCACTTTATGCTACTCTCCTCTATGCCACTCAACTGCACGCTCCTCCAATTTACACCACTTCACTCTCACCAGGCTTTTCCACTCTACCCCACTCTACTCTATTCCACTGCAGATTACACCACTCCACTGTACACCGCTACACTCTATGCTACTACATTCTACCCTAATCCACTTCATGCCACACCACTGTATGCCACTCCACTCTTTGCTATTCCTTTGTATGCCATTCTACTGTATGCCACTCCACTGTACCCTATTCAACTATGTGCTATATGCTAATCCACTGTCCACTACTCCACTCTACACAGCTCCACTGTATACCACTCCAGTCTAGGCCACTCTACTATATACCATTCCACTGATACTTCACTGTATGCCACTTCAGTTTATGCCCCTCCATTGTACGCCACTCCACTCGACGATATTCCACTTTATGCCACTCCTCATTACAGCACTTCACTCTACTCTATTCCACTCCACTGTACTCTACTCCTTTCTACGCCACTCTACTATATGCCACTCCACGCTACTCCTCTCTACACTATTTTCTCTCTGAACACTCCACTGTGTGCCACTCCGCTCAGCACCATTCCACTGTATGCCACTCCACTCGACACTGCTTTACCCCATGCTATTCCACTATATGCTACTCCACTGTACACTACTCCACTCTACGCCACTCCTCTCTATGCTATTCTTCTCCATCCCACTCCACTGTGCACCACTCCACAGGACACCACTCCACTCTACACCACTCCACTGTATGCTACTTCACTCCACACTAATCCACACTATGCCACTCCACTCTATGCTATTCCACTCCACTGTACCCTACTCCACTCTACACCACTCCAATGTATGCTGTTCCAATCTAGCCCACTCCACTGTATGCCAGTCCAGTCCAGGCCACAGCACTATACACCACTCCACTGCCACTTCACTGTTCGCTACTCCACTCTATGTTTTTCCACTATATCCCACTCCACTGTACTTCCCTCCACTCTACACTGTTTCATTGCATGCCAGTCCACTCTACACCACTAACGTCTACAGCAATCTACTGTACGGCATTCCACTGTACACTACTCCATTCTAATCCATTCCACTCTATATCACAGCAATCTACGCCAGTCCACTCTACACAATTCAACTGTGTGCCATTCCACTGTACTCTACTCCACTCTGTGCCACTCCACTCTATGCCACTCTACTCTATACCACTTTACAGTATGCCATTCCACTCTACTCTACTCCACTCCACTGTATGCCACTTCACTGTACGCCACTCCACCGTATGCTATTCCACTGTATACCACTCCATGCTACTCCACTCCATGCCACTACACTGCACGCCGCTCCACTCTTTCACTATTCGCTAATCCATTGTATGTCACTTCATTATACAGCACTCCACTCTACACCACTCCACTCTACAGTACTCCAGTCTATGGCAATCAACTCTACATTATGTCACTGTATGCAACTCCCCTCAATGCCAGTCCACTCTATGCTATTCCACTCTACCCCACTCCACTGAACGCCATTACAGATTATGCCACTCCACTGTACACCACTACACTGTACGCTACTCAACTCTATGCTATTCCTGTGTATACCAGTCTACTCTATGCCACTCCACTCTATGCTATTCCATTGAATGCCACTCCTCTGTGCTCTAATCCATTCTACCCCACTCCACTGCATGCTATTCCACTCAACACAACTCCACTATACACCACTCCAGTCTAGGCCACTCTGCTGTACACCACTGTACTGCCACTTCACTGTTTACCACTCCAGTGTACTCTACTCCACTCTATGCCACCACTCCAATGTATGACTTTAATCCACTCTATGCTACGCTACTCCAATTGACTCCTCTTTACTACACTTTACACCACTCTATGCCACTGTAGTACACTCCACTCTTTGCAGCTCTACTCAACAACACTCTATTCTACTCTACAGAAGTCCACTCTACAACACTCTTCTATACACTATGCCACTGCATGACTCTCTACTACATTTTTTGCCCCTGATCCCCACTGTACAACACTTTACTGCACTCTGTGCCACTGTACGACACTCTACTCAACTTTATGCCAGACTACAACACTCTACTCCGCTCTAAGACACACTACACAACTACCCCAACGCCGCTCCACCCCACTTTACTCCACTCTACTTTATGACACACTGTTCCATTCTACTCCACTGTAATCCACTACTCCAGTAAATGCCACTCCACGCCACTCTATGCCACTCCACTCTACAACACTTTATACCAATACACTCTACCACACTGTACTGTATGCCACAACACTCGACTCCACTCTGCCACTCCACTGTACTCTACTTTCCAACACTCTATGACATGCCAGTCCACTCCACTGTACAACACAGCACTGCACTCTAAGACATTTTACTCTTCTGTATGATACATCAGGCAACTCTACTCCACCACACAACTCTACTGTAGAACATAACACACCACTGTATTACACCTTACTCCTCTCTATCCTACCAATCACCAGTTAACTCCACTCCACTCGCCTCCATTGTACGAACCTTTACTCCACTCTGTACCACTGTTCTACACTCCACTCTACGCCTGTCCATTGTAGGACACCCTACTGTACTTATGCAACTGTAGTGTGACGAGTGAGGAGACAGGACAGTATGGAGATACGCAACAAGTAAATTGAAGATGGTCCGTAAATTCTAAATTTAAGTTATAACTGTATCTTTAGAATGTTGAATTTGTATAGAAAGAATAAATATTTCTAGCTATAACTTATCTTTAACCTTTGGTTTCTTTGTTGAATTATACACTCCAAACACCCCTCGTCGTGTATATATATATATATATATATATATATATATATATTCACTGAAAAAACCACAGGTTTCAGGGACGTTATAGTTAGTTGGACATTTCACTCGTACAAAACCAGAGAAAAACGGCCGTTATAGTTAGTTGAGCTAACTATAACTCATGCCCCTGCAATGCACTGCTGATGACATCACATATTACATCATTCATGACATGGTCAGTGACATCACTGATGACATCACTGATGACAGCTCAAATGACATCACTGATGACATCATCCACGTGATAATCTGATGCAACTCCTCATACCCTAATATAACCTTTGATACACCCACTCTAAAATACACACTACCATTTTCGAAACCATAGACACACCAATACCAGTTACTACATACCCACTCACTGATTCCTAGGTCTACACACACATCTACTCATTTACCCATACTGTCACTCATACATGCAGTCACTCATCAATACAGCACTATCATATGCACTCATACACCTATACAGACACTCACACACCGCCGCTCATCCATAGAGTTACTCACACACCTAGTCAGTGATGCACAGAATCAATTACACTCCCATTTACTCACCTATACAGTCATACACACACCACCTCACTTATTCATACAAATACTAACACATACTTACTCTCTTATACAATCACTGATACAAGCACACACTCATCCATACAGCCGCTCTCACAATCACTCACTCTCACATATAGTTATTTATATACTCCAACACTCACATATACTGCCTCTCACATATGTAGTTACTCACGCATATAGCACTGAGACATCCATTCACTCACCAACATACCCATACACACACTCACCCACCCATACAGCCTTTCGCAGATGCACTCTTGAACCCATACACCCAGTGAATCACCCACTCACACATCTATGCACAGAGACACACACCCCCCACCCACCCACACAGACACTCAGACACCCATACAAATACTCAGGCAACCAATCAATAACCCATATAGACACACATTAAGCTACTCACCAACCCATGCAACCGCTTACACACCAACTGACCGACTGATACCGACATTTACACAGTTTAGTCACTAACCAATGCATTCAGTAAGACACGTTTAATCACTCATTTATAGAGACAGTCACGTACCTACTAAATCATCCATTCAGACACTCATACACCCACTCATTCTTCAATACACCTTGGCATTTATATATATAAAATAAATTTAAACTTTACAGAAACACACAGTCACTGGATGATGTCATCAGTGATGTCATTTGAGATGTCATCAGTGATGTCACTGACCATGTCATGAATGATGTAATATGTGACATCATCAGCAGTGCATTGTGGGGGCATGAGTTATAGTTAGCTCAACTAACTATAACGGCCAAATTTCTCTGGTTTTGTACAAGTGAAATGTCCAACTAACTATAACGTCCCTGAAACCTGTGGTTTTTTCAGTGAATTTCTAAGGTTTTTTAAATGATAATTTCTAACTATAACGTCCCTGAAACCTATGGTTTTTTCAGTGAATTTCAAAGGTTTTTTAAAAGATCATTTCTAAATATAACGTCCCTGAAACATATGGTTTTTTCAGTGAATTTCAAAGGTTTTTTAAATGATAACTTCTAAATATAACGTACCTGAAACCTATGGTTTTTTCAGTGAATTTCTAAGGATTTTTAAATGCTAATTTCTAACTATTCCTACAGAGGTAGGACATGTGCAGAAAGAGGAAGAAACGCGCAGAAAGAAGCAAGAGAAATGCAGTAAGAGGCAACAGAAGTCCAGAAAGACGAAGAGAGATGCAGAAAGAAGCAAGAGATATGCAGAAAGAACCAACAGAGGTGCAGAAAGAGGCCTTGTTGCAAAGTCATCCTGTGCCCCCAACTTTTTGCTGACTGGTACTGGTGGTAACTGACTCTGACTAACTAGGCCCGGAGCCAGTGCTATGCTGAAAGACACTTAGAATACAGTGAAAACACCTACATACACTAGGGTACACTATGGGTAAGGCAAGAGAAGTGCATAAACAGCAAGAAAAGGTGCAGAAACAGGGAACAGGGGTGCAGAAAGAGGCAAGTGAGGTGCAGAAAGAAGTACGAGCAGTGCAGAAAGAACCAACAGAGGTGCAAAAAGAGGCAAGAGGGGTGCAGAAAAAGGTAGGAGGGGTGCACAAAGAGGCAAGAGAGGTACAGAAAGAGGCAGGAGAAATGCTGAAAGAAGCAACAAAGGTTTAAAAAGAAGCAAGATAAGTGCAGAAAGAGGCAAGTGAGGTGCAGAAAGAAGCAAGAGCAGTGCAGAAAGAACCAACAGAGGTGCAAAACGAAGCAAGAGGGGTAAAGAAAGAGGTAGGAGAGGTGCACAAAGATGCAAGAGAGGTACAGAAAGAGGCAGGAGGGTACAAAAAGAAGGAAGAGAAGTGCAGAAAGAGGCAAGAGAATTGCTGAAAGAAGCAACAGATGTGTAGAAAGAAGCAAGAGAAGTGCAGAAAGAGGCAAGTGAGGTATAGAAAGAAGCAAGAGCAATGCAGAAAGAACCAACAGAGTGCTGAAAGAAGCAATAGAGGTGCTGAAAGAGGCACGAGGGGTGCAGAAAGAAGGAAGAGAAATGCAGAAAGAAGCAACAGAGGTACAAAAAGAGGCAAGTTTCGTGCAGAAAGAGGGAAGAGAGGTGTAGAAAGAAGCTAGAGAGTTGTACAAAGAGGGAAGACGGCTGCAGAAAGAGGCAAGAGGGGTACAGAAATAGGTAAGAGAACTTCAGAAAGAGGCAAGAGAATTACTGAAAGAAGCAACAGAGGTGTAGGAAGAAGCAAGAAAAGTGCAGAAAGAGGCAACTGAGATGCAGAAACAGGCAATAAAGGTACAGAAAGAGGGAAAACGAGTGCAGAAAGAGACAACAGGGGTGCAGAAAGAAGCAAGACAGGTGCAGAAAGAAGCATGGAAAGTGCAGAATGAAGCAACAGGGGTGCAGAAAGAGAGAATTTCCAACTCCTAGACCAGCATCAATCCGGCTTTTGGAAGGGGCACAGTACCGAATCGGCTCTCACGCACGTTATGGATGACATATTAAAAATGCTTGACCAAAATGATTCATACCTCCTAATCCTCCTTGACCTTTCTTCTGCTTTCGACACGGTTAATCACGACAACCTTCTATCCATTCTGAAGAACAGGATGGGTTTCTCGGGTCGGGTGTTACAATGGTTCTCGTCCTTCCTTCACCACAGATCAGAAAGAATCAAGGCAAACCACTCCCTCTCAAAGCCCTCTCCAGTATTCATGGGTGTCCCCCAAGGATCCACCCTATCTCCTATCCTATTCAACCTTTTCTTGGAACCACTAGCTAATTCTATAAATTCCACGAACATTCTCATATGTACGCGGACGACACACAACTTTATTTGAAAATCTCATCCCCGGACAACATCATCTCACTCAACACTACCCTAAATACTACTCAAAATTGGTTAACGGAGAACCATCTACTGCGCAACACCTCCAAAACTGAATTCCTTTTCATCTCTCCCCCGAACCACATCCCCAAGCTAGACCCTTGGCTGAATCACCTCACTGCCTTCAATTGCACCCCTCTCATCATAGACTCAGCCAAATCTCTCGAAACACCCTGGACAAACACCTGAATATGAAAAATCATATCAGCAATGTGTGTAAGGGAGCTAATCACTTGATCAGGACACTCAGAAACATCAAGCCATTCCTTCCACAAAAGGACTTTAAGCAGGTGGTACAAGCACTGGTCTTGCCGAGGCTGGACTACGGCAGCGCTACACTCTGTGCCCTTCCCAAATACACCCTGGCTCCCTAAGGGCATCACTGAACGCTGGGGCCAGACTGGTCACAGGGACCAAATGAAATGAGCACATATCCCCAATCCTAAAATCTCTTAAATGGTTGCCCTGAGAACCTCAAATTCATTTAAAGATTGCCGTTCTGGCGCACAAAGCCCTGCATTTCAAAACTCCCAGGTACCTAGCGCAAAAGCTTGAATTATCCTGCTGTGGGCGAGCCTTAAGAAGCGCTATCACTCTCCTCCTGAAACCACCCTTCCTTAGCAAAAAGAGAACCGGTCTCCGAGCCTTCTCCGGCGCTGCCCCAAGGATATGGAACTCTCTTCCACCGGAAGTACACAGAATCTCTTCAACGACTGCTTTCAAACTGGAAGCCAAAAGATTCCTAATGAACACATTTTTACCTTAACTTGTGCTAGGATCACTTGCTCGAAATCATTGTTCCTACAACCATTGTACCTTTTTGTGATGCTGCTCTTCTTTACCGCATTGTGTGTCCCCCTTCGTAGCCCGTTATATTCCTGTTTATCGAATTACTCTCCTTGATTCACTTGTCTGGGAAACATGCAAGTATTCCTGTTGTGTATTCCTACTTGATGTCGATATTGGATCTATGCTCTTTTTTTCCGCATTGTGTACCCCCTTTCGTAGCCTGCTACATACCCGTTTATTGTACTACTCTCCTTGATTCATTTGTCTGGGAATTATGCGATTATGTGTCTGGGATTTTTGCGATTATTCCTGTTGTGTATTCTTACTTGTTGTCGATATTGGATTTATGTCCTTCCTTCCTTCCTTTGTAAAGCGCTCTGATATCCTTCGGGATCTTGTTCGCGATATATAAAACTTTATAAATAAAATAAAAAATAAAAAAAACTCCAGAAAGAGGCAAGAGAGTTGCAGAAACAGGCAAAAGAGGTACAGAAAGAGGGAACAGACGTGCAGACAGAGGCAAGAGAGGTGCAGCAACAGGAAAAAGGGGTGCAGAAAGAGGCAAGAGGGGTGCAGAAATTTGCAAGAGAGGTGCAGAAAGAACAAGAGCAGTGCAAAAGAACCAACAGAGGTGCAAAAAGAGTCAAGTGAGGTACAGAAAGAGGCAAGAAAACTGCAGAAAGAGGCAAGAGAGTTGCAGAAGCAGGCATAAGAGGTACAGAAAGAGGTAACAGGTGGGCAGACTGAGGCAAGAGAGGTGCAGAAAGAGGGAAGAGGGGTGCGGAAAAAGGCAAGCGGGATGAAGAAATTTGGAACAGAGGTGCAGGAAGAAGCCAGAGCAGTGCAGAAAGAACCAACAGAGGTGCAGAAAGAGGCAAGAAGGGTACAGAAAGAGGCAAGTAAAGTGCAGAACAAAGCAAAAGAGGTGCAGAAAGAACCACAGAGGTAGAAAAAGAGGCAAGAGGGGTGCAGAAAGGGGTAGGAGAGGTGCACAAAGAGGCAAGAGGGGTACAGAAAGAGACAGGAGGGGTACAGAAAGAGGAAGAGAACTGCAGAAAGAAGCAACAGAGGTGCTGAAAGAGGCATGAAGGGTGCAGAAAGAGACAAGACAGGTGAAGAAAGAAGGAACCGAGGTACAGAAAGAGGCAAGAGTGGCGCAAAAACAGGGAAGAGAGGTGTTGAAAGAGGCAAGAGAATTGCACAAAGAGGGAAGAGGGGTGCAGAAACAGGCAAAAGGGGTACAGAAATAAGCAAGTGAGGTGCAGAAAGAGGCAAGAGAGTTACAGAAAGAGGCAAGTGAAGTGCAGAAGGAGGCAAGAGAACTGCAGAAATTAATATGCATTATTTACAGCGTCTCCAGGACTGTTACTACGGAGTTCCTGAACAGGCTGAATTCGTGGCCATGCCTGGGATATGTTTCTATTGTGCAATGACCTCTTCTTGACCCCTTTCTAAGCTGTGGAATGTCTGAAGGAAAGAGCGCCGGTAGGGCCTCATGACACACTTCAAGCCTTGGACCTCGCGCTGTCTTCGTGCCCGTTTATCTGACGAGCTGGTGGCATTGGCGTGCGAAGATTTATGAGGTAGGCGACCTTTCCGCTCTCCTCCTCAACGCGCGCAATAATTATCTCTGTCAGCAACTGCCGTGGGAGTTTATTATTAAATGTCCCTGGCAAGGAAGCTATTTTTAGAATAAACAGAGATTTTCACACAACTTTTATCACAAATTAAATCACCTCAGGGTCGTGTTTGCACTCAGTTCCTCTGGACATTTTATTTCTAGCTAATTGCTGGTCCATTTGAAAAACAATTATCTCTGGGCTTGTTTTCTGAGTTAAACTCGCTCTGGCTCCTGTCAGCACGACTTTGGGGATAAATGAAAGCCTTACGTTATCTTTTCTACAATATGCAGGCTGCTGGAATCTATGTATAAACTGCCTTTGACTGTGAAAAAAAAGAAAGCAAAGAGCAGAACGAGTCTCTCAGTGGTTCTAAACCTTTTGTCACTGCTTGCTTCATCAATACACCTTCATCGCCTCCTAATTTAATCGTGATGTCTCACAACATCAGCTGGCTAAGATAACGTACTGGGTTCTTTAAAACCAACAAAGTCTAAAATCTATATGCCTCATGTTCTGTCAAAAAAAATCTTTAATTAACTAAAATTCGCTTCATTCCTATTGGAAAGTCTGAATCACTATTGTTCTATATTACTTCAAATATTTGAGGTGATGCCTAATAACAAGAACGAGAACAAGTCTACCAAGTTACCTTTTGCTGACGCACTAAAGCAACCAGCCTCGCACTACTTCCAAGGTAATATCAGGAGAAACTATGGACCGTCTTTTTCAGGAAATTTCAACCATTAGTAGTCGCTTAACGGAAATGGACATTAACATTTCTTCCCTTGCATTGGAGACCAAATCAATAAGAGCAGATATTGCGCAATTTCATACTAAACCAGAAGGTTTGGACCAACGCTTGACAGCTCTTGAAAATAAATTCGACACAATACAAAGTAGAGATCAAGAATTATTATTTCTCCGTAGTAAACTGGTTGATTTGGAAGACCGTAGCAGGAGAGATAACATTCATTTTTTGGGCTTTCCAGAGAAAATTGAAGGCCAGAACACTAGAGCCTTTTTGTGTGAAGTTATTCCAAAATTGGTTGGTATTCAATTTGACCCAATGCTTGAAATTCATTGTGCGCACCGTATTGGTCCTCCGCGTAAATATATAAATTCCCGTCCAAGACCCCTTTTTGCTTTCTTTCTGAGACACGATCAGGTTCGACAACTATTGACTGTGGAACGTACACAGGGGTTCTACAGTTATGAGGGGCATGAAATTCGAATGGCTGCTGACTTTTCTCGAGAAACTAATGAGCGACGGAAAGCATTTTTATCTATGAGGCCTCTGTTGCGAAAAATGGACATCAAATACGGCTTGTTTGATCCAGCCCGTTTTCGTGTTACCAAAAATGGTGAATCAAGAGACTTCTACAATCCAGAAGAACTACAGCACTTCTTGGATGACATGAAACTGCAAGATATGGACATTCAACATACGTCTACGCCTCAGACTTCTCAAAGTTCTCAACATACTCATCACTTCTTGGATGGCAGACGTCGAATCACAGGTGAAGCTCGTCAACGTGGCAGAGAGCTTGAGAGATTGAATCGTACCCTGGAAGATAAAACCTCAGCTTTGCAAACAGTGTCTAACTTCACTCAAGATCAACGCAGAGACAAATCTCGCTCTCCTTTACACTCCGCTTCAGATGGAGAGTAGTCTTTGGTGACACATCTCTTTTATTGATAATTAAAAGTTTAGCTTATGACTCCCAGGTTCATGCTATACAGGGAGACAAGCGCCCTCAACACTTCAGATGAGTATTTTCCGTATTACTTCTATACCTATTTACTCATTATTGTTATTGGTTTCAAATACTTATTTGTGTGTACCATATGATCTAAAACTCGCTTAAGATGTTTCTAATTCTATAAAAGCATATTTTCTATATACTATTCATTATCGTACTTCATAGGTCTTCTATGTGTTATTTCCAGTGGATATATTTGAATTAACTCCAATTATAAACCTGATTATAATCTACTTTTCTATATTCCTATTATTAGTTTTAGATGGAATATGGTTCTTAGTGTTGTACTTATCTTATAATTATCAACTACTCTAGTTTATGACTTCCATGCTCGTATTTTGCAGAATGACTATTCCTTCATATACATCAGATGGATGTTGTATTTTTTTTTTTGATTACTGTTGTCAATGTTTAACATAAGATGTTTATATATTTCTTTTATTCACCTTAAGGTCTGCATTTATATATTCTAATATTTATTATAAAGATGTATTTTACAGGTAATATTTACTGCTTAGATTTACAATCTCTCATCCATGATATTTCAACAGTTCTGTGGGAACGCATTTTCTTAATATATTGATACTCTGGGGATTATTTTATATACATATATATTACCTTTTCACTTAGGATGTATGTTTATTGCTTTAACTATTTTATTATTCATTATTGCTAGTATTTATTGGATAATATCTCCTTTTCAGTTCATTTTCTCATATTTATTCACTCGCTAGATTAACTGTCATTTGAAATGTATTTATTTCACTTATATGCTTCTTTACAAATATGCATGCTAGACAATATTTATAGTTATGAATACAATATATTATTTATTTGATCCTTTATGATATATCTAGAATGAAATGTTCTTGCTGGGTCATATAATTGACACATATGACCCTTTAGAATATTCTCTAGATCTCTTTATTATATTTCCCAGATATGCCTGATTACATGCTTTATAATGCTTGGCCCTTCCCTTCATAGATCACCACTACGTATAATTGGATTCCCTAGATCCTAATACTTTCCATATCCAGTCCTGGTCTTTGCTTAAGACTCCTGGTGGGGGCCCTGCCCGGAGCGGTGTTCTTGTGAACCCATACCCGCAGTTAAAGTTTTAATTTCGTAGTATCCTATATACCAGTTTATTATAACTTGAACGTATTTTTCTATTTCTATACACAATACATTCTTTCTCTTTTTATCGACTAGTAGATTTTAAAACATTTTTATACTGATTACTAGGAAAACCTTTCCTCCATAACTCACTTTATTCTTTATATAAAAGTAAAACAAAACCTATAATACTACTGCAAACATGGTAGTTTCCCATGCCTTGCATGCAATATCATGGAATGTTCATGGTCTAACACATTACATTAAGAGGTAAAAGGTCTCGCTCGTATCTCCAATCCAAAAAAGTAGATGTGGCTCATCTTCAAGAGACACATCTTGACGAACTTGAATCCAAAAAATTGTGTAGGGATTGGGTGGGAAAGGTTTTCCACAGCAGTATTCATGATGACAGCTCCTCGGACACAGGTCCTACTCGAAAATGTGGTGTGGCAATCCTCATTCGAAAAACCCTTCCTGTTGTAGTATCTAAGACATGGGTAGATCCAGACGGCCGCTATGTTTTCACTAAGTTGCGTATTGGTGATACTCATATCTGTGTGGGATCAGTCTACGCCCCGATAGGTTCTCCTGCATCTGAATCGCTTATTGTCAGAAATTGGTGCTTCACAATACCTTATAGGGGGTGATTGGAATTTGGTGAGAGATCCGATTCTTGATAGGACAGGCCCTCTTGATAAACATAATGCTGCAGACAGAGCACTCATGAATGATATAATTGAAGACAACGGCCTTGTAGATCACTGGCGTCTTTCACACCCAGATGATACTGAATACACCTTCACATCACCCACTCATGGAACTCTTTCTCGGTTGGATTACTTTTTAATTTCTCAAGGTATAGTCCAATCAGTTCAGAAATCTCATATTTTGGAAGCATCAATATCTGATCATTCTCCAGTTTTACTACATTTACAAACAGGGATGACTAGGCCAGGTCGCAAACCTTGGAGGTTGAATATTCAACGTTACAAAACGCCTAAGGGTAAAACACAATTACAGGATCATCTTCACAATGACCGTTCCTTGAATCAAGGTTCTGTGGCCTCTGGTAGAATTATGTGGGCTGCTGCTAAGGCTACTATCAGGGGGCAACTTATGCGGGATGCAGCTCAGGCCAATAGGAGAAATGCCACCCGACAGAAAGAATTAGAAGAAGACATTGAGCATTTTACCCGTCTATACACCAAAAAACCCAATTTACAAAATCGTAAATCATTAGAACAAGCACATATGGCACTGAATAGTCTCTTTACATCCAAGGCAGAATATGCTCTACAAAAAATGAAAGGGAGACAGTATGAGCAGGGAGAAAAGGCGAGTAGACTTTTAGCAGCACAACTGAGACAAAGAGAAGTCGCCATGGCTATCCCTGCCTTAAAATCATCTGTAGGTAACATGTTAACTCGTCCTCAGGATATAGTTAATGAATTTGCTACTTACTACAAATCTCTTTACACCCCAGGTACCCAAGTAGACCAGGATAAAATGACATCCTTCCTTGCAGGAATTGATCTACCTCTCCTTTCTGCAGAAGACAGAGCACTTTTAAATACAGGTATTAGTAAAGAGGAGATCTCGGAAGCTATAGCCAAACTTCCATATCATAAAGCTCCAGGGGAGGATGGTTTCCCTGCGGAATTTTATCGGTGGTCAGGCGACAGCGTAGTGGATTGTTTACATGCTGCATTTCAAGAGGCTGAACACACATCTTCCCTAGGAAGGCTTTCTAACAAAGCAGTAATTGCAGTCTTACCCAAACCAGGGAAAGATCCACTACTCTGAAGCAGTTATCGTCCTATATCACTTCTTAATTGCGACATAAAAATCCTAGCCAGTATTCTTGCCTCTCGTCTCCGCAGAGTTATTCCCTCCCTAATTCATCATACTCAAGTGGGATTTATACCTGGTCGCTCTTCTCGAAATCATTTACGTTCCTTAACCCACACTCTTCATGCTGCTAAAGTTCTTCAAGACGATGCCATAGCATTATCACTTGACGCCGAGAAGGCATTTGATCGGGTAGAATGGACATACCTATTTAAAATCTTAAAACAGTTTGGATTGGGAGACCAGTTTATAAATAAAGTACAATTGCTATATGAACAACCCACTGCATCAGTTAACTGCGGGGGTTTCGTTTCTGATGCATTTCCAATCCGTAGAGGGACTTGCCAGGGTTGCCCCTTGTCGCCCCTTTTGTTCTTATTGGCTATTGAGCCTTTAGCAGCTGCAATACGCCAATCACCCTCGATTGTTGGTATTCCTCTTCCGCTGGGAGAATCCAAACTTTATCTCGATGCAGATGACATTCTACTCACTATTACTGATTTATCAAGATCATTACCGTCACTACTTCAAATCATAGAGACGTTTTCCTCCTTTTCTGGGTATAAAATCAATTGGGATAAGACTGAAGCGCTTCCTATATCTGATGGCACCTCAAAACATGTGATACAAGGTTACCCCTTCCATTGGCAACCCGCTCGTTTAAAATATTTAGGTATTCTTGTGAATAAGGGAACGGAAGCCATGGTTACGGATAATATAAGCCCCCTACTTACCCAATTGCAACGTGATTTCGATAAATGGAAAATTTTGGGTTTATCTTTGTGGGGTAGAGTCCAAGCTGTAAAAATGGTCACTCTCCCACGTTTTCTTTACACACTAGGAATGCTTCCTCTTCATATTCCGTTATCCACTTTACGTCTCATAGACTCTAAGATAAAGTCCTTTAAATGGGGCTCCACTAAACCCCGTTTAGCCATAAATAACCTTATTGCCCATCATTCTAATGGTGGCCTGAGTCTTCCCTCGATTGAACACTATTCAATTGCATTACAATTATCCCAACTTACATATATGCTCCAAGATAACTCTAACACACCCCAATGGGTACATATTGAAAGATTTCTCTTATCCATTGAAGCGGGTCTTTCTGCCTTATATGGATCAGGTACTAGCCGTCTTGATCCCCGTAATCCTGTACTATCTGCAATGCGTAAAACTTGGCAAAGGTCACACCGTATTTTAGGATTTAATTCACGCCTACATGTAAAAGCCCCAATATGGAATAACTCTGGAATACGCATTAAAGGGAAAACTTTCTTCTGGCCCCAATGGAAGTCGGCGGGTATTCTTACCTTAGATCAGATTCTTCATAATGGAGACCTCAAACCCTTTTCACAATTGGTGGAGGAGTTTAATCTTCCCCTACGACAACAAGATAATTATTTTCAGCTAAATAATTCTCTTCTTAAGGCTTTAGGCTCAAAACCCTGGACATTGCAAATCTCACCAATAACATTTTATCTCCACACTTGGGGGAGACATAAAGGGGTTATATCCGGTTTGTATAAAACAATTACAACACAATTATTTTCTCATCCTTTATCTCGCAATCTTTGTTCTAAGTGGCAATCACGCCTGGGACTTTCCTATGAAAATGAACAATGGACATCCTTATTGGAAAATTTAGCTAAAGGTGCCCGGGAGGCTCGTTTAAAATTTTGTATATTTAAAATACTTCATGATTGGCACTGGTCGCCGGTGAAATTACATAAAGCAGGCCTATTATCGCATACTAATTGTTGGAGATGTAATGCCTCTGGTTGTGACATTGTTCATATCATGTGTAAGTGTCCCATGGTTAAGCATTACTGGTTATATATAGGTCGAGTTCTGCGTAACACCGCTCCCTTACATCTGCCACTTTCGCCAGCAACAATTTTACTGCATGATTTACGTGATTCCCCTACCCTCTCCAAACCGCAATGTCGTCTAGTTCACACTGCATTGGCTACTGCTAAAATTTGTATATTAAGACAATGGAAATCCCCATCTCCACCATCACAGGAGAATTGGCTAGCATCAATGATCCAGAATGCCTCGCATGAGAGAGTTATATATAACATTCAAGATCAAACCGAAATGTTTATGCAGGTATGGGATCCTTTCTTACATGCAAAAGATGTATCTGTTCCTACCTTTACTTCTTAGGTTATTTCGACCATCTCACGAAATTGATACTTAAGTATTTATAGTTTATTGACTTATGCTCTTACTGAATTGGATTCAATTAATCAACTTTTCCATATTATTTTTTATTTTTACCATTGGTGTGATTCTGTATCCCTTATAATACATTGCCTCTTAATATTTCAAATAAGCTCTCTTCATGAAATAAGTAATTTATGTTTTACTAACTTAACATTTTATCATTTTTCAGCTTTTAATGATTAGTTGACAAATTAGTGGTTCAATGCTTTCATATTTCATATTCACTATTTAATATTTAATGATGTCTATATTACCTTTATCTGTTGTAATATGCTTTGCCCCTAATTACCTCTTTTTCTGCTATTCTATGGATTTTGATGTATTAACTATCAGATTTATAAATGTATTCATTATTATTTCTATTTATTTATTTATTATTTTATCATATATTTCTTGTATTGTATTTATGAAATGCTAATAAAAAATTATAACACAGAATGAAGCAACAGAAATGCAGAGAGAGGCAAGCAGGCGCAGAGGGAAGCAAGAGTGGCTTGCACACCATTAGTACAAATTTAACACCCACATTTAGCAATAAGTAACAGGTGACCAATCTAGGTTTGCAAAGGGCCTTCCACCTCGCTGTAACACTTGTCGCTGCATTTTTGGTAACGTTTGAACCATTTCAGCTAGAAACAAGGCTTTTTTTGTTCAAATCTGCAGATTAGGGAGCAGATGATGAATTATGTTTCTAATGCAGAAAATGTATAATTGTGCGAAAGTCGGTGCAGCCAAACAGTCACATATTTCCAGTGGCCCTGCTCATACCTCTGTTTAGGTCCACAAGTGTTCCTCAGTGATTCCATCTTTTTTGTCTCACTGAGTTCATAGTTGAGCTTCTATGGAAACGAGGAAGACTAAACCTGAAGTTACCACTCCACAACACAGACTACCATACCACATAATTACTCTTCATAACACATAATCCCACTCTACATAATTCCTATACACTAAATACCACATACTTTCTATTCACATAATTTCACTGCACAACATACCACATTATTCCACTGCACACAACGTACATCCACTCCACTCCAAAAAAATTAATAAAAAACTTTTGTATTTACAACGCCAATAGCTCTAATTCTCGCAAATGCGAAACCTATTACATTGCAAACACTTTAACTAGTAGTCGCGTTTGCAGAGTGGTGGAGAAAGGGTGCTGGGCCTCCGACCAGCGCTCAGGAATTCCGCTTCATAGGGCTTACAGGAGGTACCAGGAGGGCTTCTTGGCCCCCAAAGTCCCTCAGGAGTAAATTGGACTTCATCCCCCATCCCGTAGTCTGCCAGGAGGCGCGCTTGCAGAGTGGTGGAGAAAGGGGGGCATGGCCGCCGAAGATGTCTTAGCAATCCCACTGTGTGGGACTTACTGGAGGTAACAAGAGGGGTAGTTGGCCCCCAAGGACATCCTTGGGGGCCAACTACCCCTCCTATTACCTCCAGTAAGTCCCACACAGCAAGATTGATAAGTTCTCAGAGCAGGCCACGACCCTTTGCCCACCACTCTACAAACGCGCTCCGTGGCGCGCTCTTGCATGGGGATTGAAGTACCCTTTGCTGCTGGAGATCCTTTAGGGGCCAACTAGCCTACCTCTTACCTCCAGTAAGCCCCACACAGTGGGATAGCTGAGAGGTGGACAAAGGCCATGCCCCCTTTCTCCACCACTCTGCAAACACGCTCCCTGGCGCGTTCTAAGTTGGGGGATTAAGTCCCCTTGAAGACAGAGGGTCCCTGGGGGCCAAGTAGCCCACCAGGTACCTCCAGTAAGCGCCACACAGCTGGATTGCAGAGAGGTGGTCCGAGGCCATGCCCCCTTTTTACACCACTCTGCAAATGCGCCTCTTAGCGCACTGCTGCTCGGGGGATGAAGTCCACTTGTGTCCTAAGGTCCTCAGGACACAAGAGGACCTCATTGCCCCACCAGCAGTGCGCCAATAGTTGCGTTTGCAGAGTGGTGTAAAAAGGGGCGTGGCCTCGGACCACCTCTCTGCAATCCAGCTGTGTGGCGCGTACTGGAGGTACCTGGTGGGCTAGTTGGCCCCCAGGGACCCTCAGTATTCAAGGGGACTTAATTCCCCAACTTAGAACGCACCAGGGGGCGTGTTTGCAGAGTACTGCAGGGAGGGGGCGGGCCTCAGCGAGATGCCGTTTTTTGTTTTTGGAAGGGGGGCTGTGTGGCCCCCCTTCCCTTAATTATTTTTGGGCCCTGGGGACCCCATCCCCCAGGGCCTGAGCATTTTATTTTGTTTGTTTTTAAACGGGACGGGGGCCGCGTGGCCCGCCTTCCCTGGGCCACTATTGGCCCCGGGAACCCCATCTCCTGGGCCTGGCCTCCTTTTTTATTTAAATTTGCGAGGAGGGGGTCCGCGTGGCCCCCCTCCCCTGGGCCATTTCTGGCCCCGGGGACCCCATCCCCTAGGGCCGGCCCTTTGCGTTGGGGACCGTGGGGGGAGCCCCAATGCCCCCACGGTCCCGCTGGCTCCCCGCCACCTGCGGAAGCCGGCATTGCTTTTGCACAAGGGTATCTCCTGACATGCAGCTCCCCTTCTGCAAAAGCAATTCTGCTTTGGTTTTTGGAAGCGAGAGCAGGTTTTCTGCTCTCGCTTCCAAAAACCAAAGCAGAGTTTGCTATGGCAAGATGGGAGCTGTGCTCCCGCCCTGCCAAAGCAAACAGCAATGTCCCGGGGGTGGGCACCCCAGGACATTGCAGGAGCTGGCCCTGGGGGGCGGCGGTCCCCAGGGCCATCAAGGGCTCCAGGAGGGGGGCCGCACGGCCTCCCTCCCTTACTGTTTAAAGCCCCGGGGAGGTTGTGGTCCCCGGGGCTCGGGGTCCACAACAGACCCCCGCATTTAATTAAAGAGTGCCCCAGGGAGGTGGTGGTCCCTGGCGCAGTGTGGGATGGCAGGAGCCCCCCCACGCTTCTTTTTTTTTATTTTAAGCCCCGGGGAGGTGGCGGTCCCCGGGGCTTGGGGGGGCCCGCGAGGCCCCCGCACAGTAATAAGGATTGCCCTGGGGAGGTGGCAGTCCCCGGGGCTGCGGAGGGGCCGTGTGCCCCCGCCCATAAACAATTAAGCTCCGGGGAGGTGGTGGTCCCCGGGGCTGCGGGGGCCCCCGTGGGCCCCCGCTACATAAATAAGCATTGCCCCGGGACCTGGCCCACCCGGGGGCTATCAGATAACGAAGCGCAGGAGGCCGCGCTTCGTTTTTTTAAAATTTTGTCGTCCGGATTCGCGCACCCAGCGCGAATTCGGCTGATTTAAAAAAAATATATATATATGCTTTCCTTGGCCCTGGGGGTCCTTATGGGACCCCCTGAGCAGGCCTAGGGGGTCAGGGTGTTTGTACCCTGCCCCCTTTTCTTGTTTTTCACCTTTTTTTTTACTCTTTTCTTGTGACTCAGTTACCGAGTCACAAGATGGCTGCCAACACTTCCTGGTTTGGAGTGTTGGCAGCCAATCAGAGTGAAGCTCGTGCCCGGGAGGAGTCGCGACTCCTCCTCGGTGCTCAGATATCAATATTTTTATTTTTGAAATTGCTCAGCAACTACTGAACAGATTTACACCATTTTAAAAAAAGGGCTCTTTCTGAACCAAGACCTACCTTTGGTGTAATTCCATTCTGCAGTTCGGGCTGTATCTTTGTCTAAAGTTCCTATGGAAATTAGCATGGGGAAAATGCGTTTTGGGACCCCCCTTTTTTCTCGGCCCCCACTTGACGAATCACCCTGAAACTTGTAAGACAGGAGCTGACCGGAGCGGGCCATCTTTTTTGAAAATTTCGCGAACATCCGTCAAACGGCGCCAAAGTCATTGGCAAATCAAAAAATGCTTTTCCTATGGAAACTAGGTTCTAACTATAACTACTTACTGACGACCAACAGTAGGTAATTTATACACTGACGAAGGCTTATGCTGAAACGCGTCTGTTTCGTATTTTGAGGGCACAATAATAAATCCCGATTTGGATTTACACCAGCGCGAGTGCTGGTCCTTACTGTTGTTGAGGCAGTGGAGCAGGAGATATATATATATATATATATATATATTCACTGAAAAAACCATAGGTTTCAGACACGTTATAGTTAGAAATTTGCATTTAAAAACCTTACAAATTCACAGAAAAAACCATAGGTTTTAGGGACAGTTATAGTTAGTTGGACATTGCACTCGTACAAAACCCGTGAAATTCCCCGTTATAGTTAGTTCAGCTAACTATAACTCGCGCCCCGCAATGCACTGCTGATGACGTCACATATTACATCACTCATGACATGGTCAGTGACATCACTGATGACATCACTGATGACATCTCAAATGACATCACTGATGACATTATCCAGTGACTGTGTGTTTCTGTAAAGTTTAAATATGTTTAATATATATAGGGAAAGGCGTATTGAAGAATGAGTGGGTGTATAAGTGTCTGTATGGATGATTTAGTAGGTGCGTGACTAACTCTATAAGTGAGTGATTAAACGTATCTTACTGAATGCATGGGTTAGTGACTAAACTGGGTGAATGTCTGTATCCGTCTGTCTGTTGCTGTGTAAGTGGCTGCATGGGTTTGTGAATAGCTACATGAGTGTCTATATGAGTTATTGATTGGTTGTCTGAGTATCTGTATGGGTGCCTGAGTGTTTGTGTGGGTGAGGTGGGTGCGACTCTGTGCATAGATGTGTGAGTGGGTGATTCACTGGGTGGATGGTTTCAAGAGTGCATCTGTGATAGACTGTATGGGTGGGTAAGTGTGTGTAAGAGTGTATTAGTGAGTGAATGTATGTCCCAGTGGTACATGTGTGAGCAACTACATATGTGAAAGGCAGTATATATGTGTGTTGGAGTATATAAATAGCTATAAGCGAGAGTGTGTGATTGTGAGAGTGACTGTATGGATGAGTGTGTGCTTGCATCAGTGATTGTATAAGAGCGTAAGAATGTGCTAGTATTTGTATGAGTAAATGAACTGGTGTGTGTATAACTGTATAGGTGAGTAAATGGCAGTGTGTTTAATTATTTGCATGACTGACTAGGTGTGTGAGTACCTCTACGGATGAGTGGCGGTGTTTGAGTGTCTATATAGGAGTATGAGTGCATATGATAGTCCTGTACTGAGTGACCGTAAGTATGAGTCACTGTACAGGTGAGTGAGTGGATGTGTGTGTAGACCTAAGAATCAATGAGTGGGTATGTAGTTATTGGTGTTGGAGTGTCTATGGTTTTGCGAATGGCAGTCTGTAATTTAGAGTGGGTGTATCAAAGGTTATATTAGGGTGTGAGGAGGTGCATCAGATTATCACGTGGATGATGTCATCAGTGATGTCATCAGTGATGTCATTTGAGATGTCATCAGTGATGTCATCAGTGATGTCACTGACCATGTCATGAGTGATGTAATATGTGACGTCATCAGCAGTGCATTGCGGGGGCGCGAGTTATAGTTAGCTAAACTTTACGGGTTTTGTACGAGTGCAATGTCCAACTAGCTATAACTGTCCCTAAAACTTATGGTTTTTTCAGTGAATTTCAAAGGTTTTTAAATGCTAATTTCTAACTATAACGTGTCTGAAACCTATGGTTTTTTCAGTGAATTTCAAAGGTTTTTTAAATGCTAATTTCTAACTATAACGTGCCTGAAACCTATGTTTTTTCAGTGAATTTCAAAGGTTTTTTAAATGCTAATTCCTAACTATAACATGTCTGAAACCTATGGTTTTTTTCAGTGAATTTCAAAGGTTTTGTAAATGACAATTTTTAAATGTATTAATTGTTATATTTATTTTTTAATACTGATTTACTACATTTTTTTAAACTATTTATTTTTAGATATTTTATTTTTAAATTACATTGTAATTACATTATACATTACATTACAAAATATACTTTCTCAGAATGAATTACTTTAGTTTAAATACTTTGCAAATAGGCAATAGACTTTTAAGTACAGTAGTTACAGTTGTTGCAATGGGCAACACAATTTCAAACACAATGCAACATTGAGCTCAATGTGAATTTCTAGTTAAATGCAATTAGTTACTTTATGGATTACTTTTCTAACCACAGGACTGGATCCTAGATTCAGTCCTGGGACATCTCCTGTAAACAGTTGAGTAAAAGCGTTTTGGTTACAGTAGTGATTTTTAAGGAATATTATTGTATTTTAAAACTTGACACTTCGAAACTTTTTCACATAGAATCACCAATGTTAACCTACGGGAGGACATTCACTTAGCAGGTAAGTAGTGTTATCGTTACTTTTTCTTACTCAGTGGTGGATCCTGGATCCAGCACTGATGCATCTCCTGTAAACAGTTGAAAGAATGCGTTTAAGTCATACAGGCGATTTTTAAGGAATATTTGTAGTTTGTGAAAAACGACACTTTGAAACTTTTCTGCGGAAAACCAGACAATGGATTCCAATGGAAGGAAATACAAGTTACTGGTAAGTACGGTTAGAATTACTTTTCAGGATTAGTACTGGGCTCAAAGATGCAGCACTGTGGTCTCTCCTGATAACAGGTGAGTAAATCGGAATTCGTAGTTCGGCTGATTTTAGAGGAATATTATAAAGTTCCAAAACTCCACACTTAGAAGAATTTTCAAGTGAAACCAGTCAATGTTAGCCTATGGAAGGAAATACAAGTTACTGGTAAGTACGGTTAAAATTACTTTTCAGGATCAGTACTGGGCTCAAAGATGCAGCACTGAGGTCTCTCCTGAAAACAGGTGAGTAAATCGGAATTCGTAGTTCTTCTGATTTTAGAGGAATATTTGTATGTTTCAAAAATCGACACGGAAACTTTTTCAGCAAAAGCAGGCAATGATATCCTATGGAAGGAAATTCAAGTTACTGGTAAGTACGGTTAAAATTACTTTTCAGGATCAGTACTGGGCTCAAAGATGCAGCACTGAGGTCTCTCCTGATAACAGGTGAGTAAATCGGAATTCGTAGTTCTGTTGATTTTAGAGGAATATTTGTATGTTTCAAAAATCGACACTTAGAAACTTTTTCAGCAAAAAGCAGGCAATGATATCCTATGGAAGGAAATTCAAGTTACTGGTAAGTACGGTTAAAATTACTTTTCAGGATCAGTACTGGGCTCAAAGATGCAGCACTGAGGTCTCTCCTGATAACAGGTGAGTAAATCGGAATTCGTAGTTCTGTTGATTTTAGAGGAATATTTGTATGTTTCAAAAATCGACACTTAGAAACTTTTTCAGCAAAAAGCAGGCAATGATATCCTATGGAAGGAAATTCAAGTTACTGGTAAGTACGGTTAAAATTACTTTTCAGGATCAGTACTGGGCTCAAAGATGCAGCACTGAGGTCTCTCCTGATAACAGGTGAGTAAATCGGAATTCGTAGTTCGGCTGATTTTAGAGGAATATTTGCACAATGGTGAAGGAAGGGGTGGGGCCTGAGGTGACATGTCTGCAAACACGCCCTGTGGCGCGTTTTAAGTTGGAGAATTAATTCCTCCTCAATCCCGAGGGTCCCTAGGGGCCAACTGGCCCACCAGATACCTCCAGTATGCACCAGAGAGCTGCGTTGCACAGAGGTGTTCAGAGGCCACGCCCCTTTTTACAACACTCTGCAACGCAGCTCCGTGGCGCTTACTGGAGGTACCTGGTGGGCTAGTTGGCCCCCAGGGACCCTCAGGATTGAAGGGGATTTAATTCCCCATCTTAAAACGCGCCACGGGGCCTGTTTGCACACATGTCACCTGAAGCCCCACCCCCTCCCTTCACCACTGAGCAAACGCGCCCCGTGGCGCGTTTTAAGTTGGGGGATTAAGTCCCTTGAATCCTGAGGTCCTGGGGTCCAACTATCCCACCAGGTACCTCCAGTAAGCGCCACAGAGCTGCGTTGCAGAGAGGTGTAAAAGGGGCGTGGCCTCTGTACACCTCTCTGCAACGCAGCCCCTGGCGCATACTGGAGGTTCCTGGTGGGCTAGTTGGCCCCAGGGACCCCCAGTATTCAAGGAGAATTTGTTCCGCCTCTGCAAACGCGCCAGGGGGCGCGTTTGCAGAGTGGTAAAGGAAAGGGGCGGGGCCTGCGGCACAATCGTTTTTTTTTTTCCGAAGGGGGCTGTGTGGCCCCCTTCCTTTTCCTTTTTGGGCCCTGGGGACCCCATCCCCCAGGGCCTTACCCCTTTTTTTTCATTTTTTTAAAAAAAACAGGAAGGGGCGATTCCGGCCCCGGGACCCCTTCCCCGGGGCATGGCCACTCTTTTTATTATTTTTTAAGGAGGGGGGCTGCGTGGCCCCCCTCCTCAGGCCTTTATTTTTCTTTTATTTTTTTATTATTGTTTTTTTGGGGGATGGGGGCCGCGTTGCCCCTCCCGAGCCACTACTTGCCCCGGGGACCCCATCCTCCGGGCTGGCCCTCTCCGTTGGGGACCGTGGGGGTCCCCAATCCCCCACGGTCCCAGCCGGCTCCCCGCATCCCTCGGGAGCCGGCATTGCTTTCCACATGGGGAGCTGCTGACATGCAGCTCCCCGTGTGGAAAAGCAATGCTGTTGCTTCATTGAAGCGAGAGCAGGTTTCCCTGCTCTCGCTTCAATGAAGCAAAGCAGTTTGCAATGGCAGGAGGAGCCGCGAGGCTCCGTCCTGTCATTGCAAACTACAGTGTCCCGGGGTAGGCACCCGGGACACTGCAGGAGCAGGACCCTGGGGGTGGCGGTCCCCAGGGCCATCAATGGCTCCAGGAGGGGGCCGTGCGGCCCCCTCCCATCCAAATGCACAGCCCCGGGGAGGTGGTGGTCCCGGGGCTCGGGGTCCTTAACGGACCCCTAATTTACATGTTAGTGCCCCGGGAGGTGGAGGTCCCGGGCGTGTGGGGGCTCGAGCCCCCACACAGTTTATTTCAATTAAAAAAAGAAGCCCGGGGGTGGCGGTCCCCGGGCTGCGGGAGGGCGGAGAGCCCACCCGCACCATTTTTTTTAAAGCCCCGGGGGGTGGCTGTCCCCGGGGCTTGGGGGGCCTTAGAGGCCCCCCACATAAAACATATACCCACCCCCGCATGCCCCCAGGATTTGGCCCACCCGGGGGCAAAATAGCATCGATTTTTTTTTTTAATCGGCTGGATCCGTGCACCCAGCGCGTTTTTGCCAATTTTTTCAAAAAAAAAATAGTTTTTTTGGGCTTTGGGGGTCCTTGTGGGACCCCCTGAACAGGCCTAGGGGTCAGGGTGTTTCTACCCGGCCCCCTTTTCGCTTTTCGCGTTTTTCTCACTGCTTTCTTGTGCCTCGGTTCTACAGAGGGACAAGATGGCTGCCAACACTTCCTGGTTTGGAGTGTTGACAGCCAATTAGCATGCAGCTCGTGGATCGGGAGGGTGCGCGGATCCACCGCGGCCATAGATATCGAAACATTTATTTTGGATTTTCTCAGCAACTACTGAACGGATTTACACCATTTTTAAAAAGTTTGCTTTCTGAACCAAACACTACCTTTTTGCCAAATTTGGTGTAATTCCGTTCAGCAGTTTTCGCTGTAGCCTTGCATAAAGTTTCCTATGGGAAATTGATTTTTTCACTCTTATTTTTTGAATTTCTCCACAACTACTGAACGGATTTACACCATTTAAAAAAAAGTCGCTTTCTGAACCAAGCGCTACCTCTTTGAAAAATTTGGTGTAATTCCGATCAGCAGTTCGGGCTGTAGCCGTGGCTAAAATTTCCTATGGGAATTAACATGGAGAAAACACGTTTTGGGACCCCCCTTTTTTCTCGGCCCCCGCTTGATGAATCACCCCGAAACTTTCAAGACAGGAGCGGACCGGAGCGCCCCACTAGTTTTGAAAATTTCGCGATGATTCGTCAAACGACGCCAAACTTATTGGGAATAGAATGTTGCGGATTTCCTATGGATAATAGGTCCTAACTATAACTATCTACTGGCGACCGCCAGTAGATAATATATATATATATATATATATATATATATATATATATATATATATATATATATATATATATATATATACATATATATATATATATATATTCACTGAAAAAACCATAGGTTTCAGGCATGTTATAGTTAGAAATTAGCATTTAAAAACCTTAGAAATTCACTGAAAAAACCATAGGTTTTAGGGACAGTTATAGTTAGTTGGACATTTCACTCGTACAAAACCATAGAAATTCCCCCGTTATAGTTAGTTCAGCTAACTATAACTCGCGCCTCCGTAGTGCACTGCTGATGACGTCACATATTACATCACTCATGACATGGTCAGTGACATCACTGATGACATCTCAAATGACATCACTGATGACATCATCCAGTGACAGTGTGTTTCTGTAAAGTTTAAATATGTTTAATATATATAGGGAAAGGCGTATTGAAGAATGAGTGGGTGTATAAGTGTCTGAATGGATGATTTAGTAGGTGCGTAACTGACTCTATAAGTGTGTGATTAAACGTATCTTACTGAATGCATGGGTTAGTGACTAAACTGTGTGAATGTCTGTATCCGTCTGTCTGTTGGTGTGTAAGCGGCTGCATGGGTTTATGAATAGCTACATGAGTGTCTACATGGGTTATTGATTGGTTGTCTGAGTATCTGTATGGATGCCTGAGTGTTTGTGTGGGTGGGGTGTGTGTGACTCTGTGGATAGATGTGTGAGTGGGTGATTCACTGGGTGCATGATTTCAAGAGTGCATCTGTGATGAACTGTATGGGTGGGTGAGTGTGTGTGTGTATGGGTGTGTTAGTGAGTGAATGTATATCTCAGTGGTACATGTGTGAGTAACTACATATGTGAAAGGCAGTATATATGTGTGTTGCAGTATATAAATGGCTATAAGTGAGAGTGTGTGATTGTGAGAGTGGCTGTATGGATGAGTGTGTACTTATATCAGTGATTGTATAAGAGCGTAAGCATGTGCTAGTATTTGTTTGAGTAAGTGAGCTGGTGTGTGTATAGCTGTATAGGTGAGTAAATGGCAGTGTGATTAATTAGTTGCATGACTGACTAGGTGTGTGAGTACCTCTATGGATGAGTGGCGGTGTGTGAGTGTCTATGTAGGTGTATGAGTGCATATGTTAGTCCTGTATTGAGTGACCGTAAGTATGAGTGACTGTATAGGTGAGCGAGTGGATGTGTGTGTAGACCTAAGAATCAGTGAGTGGGTATGTAGTTATTGGTGTTGGAGTATCTATGGTTTTGAGAATGGCAGTCTGTAATTTAGAGTGGGTGTATCAAAGGTTATATTAGGGTGTGAGAAGATACATCAAATTATCACAAGGATGATCTCATCAGTGATGTCATCAGTGATGTCATTTGAGATGTCATCAGTGATGTCACTGACCATGTCATGAGTGATGTAATATGTGACGTCATCAGCAGTGCACTGCGGGGGCGCGAGTTATAGTTAGCTGAACTAACTATAACTGGGGAATTTCTATGGTTTTGTACGAGTGAAATGTCCAACTAACTATAACTGTCCCTAAAACCTATGGTTTTTTCAGTGAATTTCTAAGGTTTTTTAAATGCTAATTTCTAACTATAACGTGCCTGAAACCTATGGTTTTTTCAGTGAATTTCAAAGGTTTTTTAAATGCTAATTTCTAACTATGACGTGTCTGAAACCTATGGTTTTTTCAGTGAATTTCAAAGGTTTTTTAAATGCTAATTTCTAACTATAACATGCCTGAAACCTATGGTTTTTTAAGTGAATTTCAAAGGTTTTTTAAATGCTAGTTTAAGAGCTGCGTTGCAGAGAGGTGTAAAAAGGGGCGTGGCCTGGACCACCTCTCTGCAACGCAGGTCTGTGGCGCTTACTGGAGGTACCTGGTGGGCTAGTTGGCCCCAGGGGCCCTCAGGATTGAAGAGGAATGAATTCCCCAACTTAAAAAGTGCCACAGGGCCTGTTTGCACACATGTCACCTCAGGCCCCACCCCCTCCCTTCACTACTGTGCAAATGAGCCCCGTGGCACGTTTTAAGTTGGGGGATTAAGTCCCCTTGAATCCTGAGGGTCGTTGGGGGCCAACTAGCCCACCAGGTACCTCCAGTATGCGCCAGAGAGCTGCGTTGTAGAGAGGTGTTCAGAGGCCACACCCCTTTTTACAACACTCTGCAACGCAGCTCCGTGGCGCTTACTGGAGGTACCTGGTGGGCTAGTTGGCCCCAAGGGTCCCTCAGGATTAAAGAGGTATTAATTCCTCAACTTAAAACACGCCACAGGGCGTGTTTGCACACATGTCACCTCAGGCCCCGCCCCCTCCCTTCACCACTGTGCAAACGCGCCCTGTGGCGCGTTTTAAGTTGGGGGATTAACTCCCCTTGAATCCTGAGGGTCCCTGGGGTGCAACTAGCCCACCAGCTACCTCCATTAAGCGCCACAGAGCTGCATTGCAGAGAGCTGTAAAAAGGGGCGTGGCCTCAGAACACCTCTCTGCAACGCAGCCCCCTGGTGCATACTGGAGGTTCCTGGTGGGCTAGTTGGCCCCCAGGGACCTCCAGTATTCAAGGGGAATTCGTTCCCCATCTGCAAACGCGCCTGGGGGGCGCGTTTGCAGAGTGCTGCAAGGAGGGGGCGTGGCCTCAGGCGCGATGCCGGTCTTTTATTTTATTTTATTTTTAAGAAGGGGGGCTGTGTGGCCCCCCTTCTTTTTCTAATTTATTGGCCCTGGGGACCCCATCCCCCAGGGCCTGTCCCCTAATGTTTTTTTTTTAAATTTGGAAGGGGGCCGCGTGGCCCCCCTCCCAAGGCCTTAATCGGCCCCGGGGACCCCATCCCCCGGGGCATGGCCTTTTTTTATTTTTTATCTTTTGGAGGGGGGCTGCATTGCCCCCCTCCTCAGGCCACTTATGGCCCCAGGGACCCCATCCCCCGGGGCCGGCCTTTGTTTTTTTAATTATTATTTTTTTTTCTTTAAATTTTGGGCACGGGGGCCGCGTGGCCCCCCTCCTGGGCCACTTGTAGCCCCGGGGACCCCATCCCCCGGGGCTGGCCATCTCCGTTGGGGACTGTGGGGGGGTCTCCAATGCCCCCACGGTCCCGCCGGCTCCCCGCGTCCCTCGGGAGCCGGCATTGCTTTTTCACATGGGGAGCTGCTAAGATGCAGCTCCCCGTGTGGAAAAGCAATCGTCTTTGGTTTTTGGAAGAGAGAGCAGGTTTCCTGCTCTCTCTTCCAAAAACCAAAGCAGTTTGCTATGGCAGGGCGGGAGCCGCAAGGCTCCCGCCCTGCCATAGCAAACTACAGTGTCCCGGGGGTGGGCACCCCGGGCCACTGCAGGAGCCGGCATTGGGGGGTGGCGGTCCCCAGGGCCATCAAGGGCTCCAGGAGGGGCCGCGCGGCCCCCTCCCAACATTTCAAAGCCCCGGGGGTGGTGGTCCCGGGGCTTGGGGGTCCATAACGGACCCCCAAATTTAAAGACTTAGTGCCCCGGGGAGGTGGCGGTCCGCGGGGCGTGTGGGGGGGCTCAAGCCCCCCCACACAGGTTTACTTATTAAAAAAAAAGCCCCGGGGGGTGGCGGTCCCGGGGCAGCGGGGGGCCGTGTGCCACCTGCTACACCATTATTTCTTTAAAGCCCCGGGGGTGGCGGTCCCCGGGGCTTGGATGCTCCCCCATGTTAAAATGTAAAGCCCCGGGGGGTGGTGGTCCCCGGGGCTGCGGGGGGGCCGTGAGCCCCCCGCATATATTGTCATAAAGCCCCGGAGGTGGCGGTCCCCGGGGCTTGGAGGGGCCTTTGAGCCCCCCACCCATGTATTTTTAAGCCCTGGGGGGTGGTGGTCCCCGGGGTTTGGGGGGGCCTTTGAGCCCCCCCACCCATGTATTTTTAAGCCCCGGGGGTGGCGGTCCCCGGGGCTGGGGGGGGCTGTGAGCCCCCCGCAATTATGTAAGATAAGCCCTGGGGGGTGGCGGTCCCCGGGGCTGGGGGGCCCCTTTGGGCCCCCCAGCCCAATACTACTATTGCCCCCGGGATTTGGCCCACCCGGGGGCTGAATATTAACGAAGCGCGTTTTTTTTTTACTCGGCTGGATCCGCACACCCTGCGCAGATTTTGCCGATTTTTATATATATATATATATATATATATATATATATATTCACTGAAAAAACCATAGGTTTTAGGGACAGTTATAGTTAGTTGGACATTGCACTCGTACAAAACCCGTGAAATTCCCCCGTTATAGTTAGTTCAGCTAACTATAACTCGCGCCCCGCAATGCACTGCTGATGACGTCACATATTACATCACTCATGACATGGTCAGTGACATCACTGATGACATCACTGATGACATCTCAAATGACATCACTGATGACATCATCCAGTGACTGTGTGTTTCTGTAAAGTTTAAATATTTTTAATATATATAGGGAAAGGCGTATTGAAGAATGAGTGGGTGTATAAGTGTGTGTATGGATGATTTAGTAGGTGCGTGACTAATTCTATAAGTGAGTGATTAAACGTATCTTACTGAATGCATGGGTTAGTGACTAAACTGGGTTAATGTCTGTATCTGTCTGTTGCTGTGTAAGTGGCTGCATGAGTTTGTGAATAGCTACATGAGTGTCTATAAGAGTTATTGATTTGTTGTCTGAGTATCTGTATGGGTGCCTGAGTGTTTGTGTGGATGGGGTGTGTGCGACTGTGCATAGATGTGTGAGTGGGTGATTCACTGCGTGGATGGTTTCAAGAGTGCATCTGTGATAGACTGTATGGGTGGGTAAGTGTGTGTAAGAGTGTGTTAGTGAGTGAATGTATGTCCCAGTGGTACATGTGTGAGTAACTACATATGTGAAAGGCAGTATATATGTGTATTGGAGTATATAAATAGCTATAAGCGAGAGTGAGTGATTGTGATAGTGGCTGTATGGATGAGTGTGTGCTTGTATCAGTGATTGTATAAGAGCGTAACAATGTGCTAGTATTTGTATGATTAAGTGAGCTGGTGTGTGTATAACTGTATAGGTGAGTAAATGGCAGTGTGTTTAATTATTTGCATGACTGACTAGGTGTGTGAGTACCTCTATGGATGAGTGGCGGTGTTTGAGTGTCTATATAGGAGTAAGAGTGCATATGATTGTCCTGTACTGAGTGACCATAAGTATGAGTGACTGTACGGGTGAGTGAGTGGATGTGTGTGTGTAGACCTAAGAATCAGTGAGTGGGTATGTAGTTATTGGTGTTGGAGTGTCTATGGTTTTGCGAATGGCAGTCTGTAATTTAGATTGGGTGTATCAAAGGTTATATTAGGGTGTGAGGAGGTGCATCAGATTATCACGTGGATGATGTCATCAGTGATGTCACTGACCATGTCATGAGTGATGTAATATGTGACGTCATCAGCAGTGCATTGCGGGGCGCGAGTTATAGTTAGCTGAACTAACTATAACGGGGAATTTCACGGGTTTTGTACGAGTGCAATGTCCAACTAACTATAACTGTCCCTAAAACCTATGGTTTTTTCAGTGAATTTCAAAGGTTTTTTAAATGCTAATTTCTAACTATAACTTATCTGAAACCTATGGTTTTTTCAGTGAATTTCAAAGGTTTTTAAAATGCTAATTCCTAACTATAACATGTCTGAAACCTACGGTTTTTTCAGTGAATTTCAAAGGTTTTGTAAATGACAATTTTTAAATGTATTAATTGTTATATTAATTTTTTTCATACTGATTTATTACATTTTTAGAATTTTTTTTTTACATATTTTATTTTTAAATTACATTGTAATTACATTATACATTACATTACAAAAATACTTTCTCAGAATGAATTACTTTAGTTTAAATACTTTGCACATAGGCAATAGACTTTTAAGTACAGTAGTTACAGTTGTTGCAATGGGCACCACATTTTCAAACACAATGCAACATTCAGCTCAATGTGAATTTCTAGTTAAATGCAATTAGTTACTTTATGGATTACTTTTCTAACCACAGGACTGGATCCTAGATTCAGTCCTGGTACATCTCCTGTAAACAGTTGAGTAAAAGCGTTTTGGTTACAGTGGTGATTTTTAAGGAATATTATTGTATTTTAAAAGTTGACACTTAGAAACTTTTTCTCATAGAATCACCAATGTTATCCTATGGAAGGAAATTCACTTAGCAGGTAAAAACTGTTATCGTTACTTTTTCTTACTCAGTGTTGGATCCTGGATCCAGCACTGGTGCATCTCCTGTAAACAGTTGAAAGAATGCGTTTAAGTCATACAGGCGATTTTTAAGGAATATTTGTAGTTTGTGAAAATCGACACTTTGAAACTTTTCTGCTGAAAACCAGACAATGGATTCCTATGGAAGAAAATATAAGTTACTGGTAAGTACGGTTAAAATTACTTTTCAGGACCAGTACTGGGCTGAAAGATGCAGCACTGAGGTCTCTCCTGATAACAGGTGAGTAAATCGAAATTCGTATTTCGGCTGATTTTAGAGGAATATTTGTATGTTTCAAAAATCAACACTTAGAAACTTTTTCAGCAAAAAGCAGGCAATTATATCCTATGTAAGGAAATTCAAGTTACTGGTAAGTACGGTTAAAATTACTTTTGAGGACCAGTACTGGGCTGAAAGATGCAGCACTGAGGTCTCTCCTGATAACAGGTGAGTAAATCGAAATTCGTATTTCGGCTGATTTTAGAGGAATATTTGTATGTTTCAAAAATCAACACTTAGAAACTTTTTCAGCAAAAAGCAGGCAATGATATCCTATGGAAGGAAATTCAAGTTACTGGTAAGTACGGTTAAAATTACTTTTGAGGATCAGTACTGGGCTGAAAAATGCAGCACTGAGGTCTCTCCTGATAACAGGTGAGTAAATCGGAATTCGTATTTCGGCTGATTTTAGAGGAATATTTTAAAGTTCCAAAACTCCACACTTAGAAGAATTTCCAAGTGAAACCAGTCAATGTTAGCCTATGGAAGGAAATTCAAGTTACTGGTAAGTACGGTTAAAATTACTTTTCAGGACCAGTACTGGGCTGAAAGATACAGCACTGAGGTCTCTCCTTATAACAGGTGAGTAAATCGGAATTCGTATTTCGGCTGATTTTAGAGGAATATTTGTATGTTTCAAAAATCAACACTTAGAAACTTTTTCAGCAAAAAGCAGGCAATTATATCCTATGTAAGGAAATTCAAGTTACTGGTAAGTACGGTTAAAATTACTTTTGAGGATCAGTACTGGGCTGAAAGATGCAGCACTGAGGTCTCTCCTGATAACAGGTGAGTAAATCGGAATTCGTATTTCGGCTGATTTTAGAGGAATATTTTAAAGTTCCAAAACTCCACACTTAGAAGAATTTCCAAGTGAAACCAGTCAATGTTAGCCTATGGAAGGAAATTCAAGTTACTGGTAAGTACGGTTAAAATTACTTTTCAGGACCAGTACTGGGCTGAAAGATACAGCACTGAGGTCTCTCCTGATAACAGGTGAGTAAATCGGAATTCGTATTTCGGCTGATTTTAGAGGAATATTTTAAAGTTCCAAAACTCCACACTTAGAAGAATTTCCAAGTGAAATCAGTCAATGTTAGCCTATGGAAGGAAATTCAAGTTACTGGTAAGTACGGTTAAAATTACTTTTCAGGATTAGTACTGGGCTGAAAGATGCAGCACTGAGGTCTCTCCTGATAACAGGTGAGTAAATCAGAATTCGTTTTTCGGCTGATTTTAGAGGAATATTTGCACAATGGTGAAGGGAGGGGCGGGGCCTGAGGTGACATCTGTGCAACGCGCCCGTGGCGCGTTTTGAGTTGGGGGATTAAGTCCCCTTGAATCATGAGGGTCTCTACGGGCCAACTAGCCCACCAGGAACCTCCAGTATGCGCCAGGGGCTGCGTTGCAGAGACATGTACAGAGGCCACACCCCTTTACACCTCTCTGCAACGCAGCTCTGTGGCGCTTTCTGGACGTACCTGTTGGGCTAGTTGGCCCCAGGGACCCTCAGGATTGAAGGGATTTAATTCCCCATCTTAAAACGCGTCACGGGGCCTGTTTGCACACATGTCACCTGAAGCCTCGCCTCTCCCTTCACCACTGTGCAAACGCGCCCGTGGCGCATTTTAAGTCGGGGGATTAACTCCTCTTGAATCCTGAGGGTCCCTGGGGTGCAACTAGCCCACCATATACCTCCAAAAGCGCCACAGAGCTGCGTTGCAGAGAGGTGTAAAAGGGGCGTCGCCTCTGTACACCTCTCTGCAAGGCAGCCCCCTGGCGCATACTGGAGGTTCCTGGTGGGCTAGTTGGCCCCCAGGGACCCCCAGTATTCAAGGGGAATTCGTTCCCCCTGTCCAAACGTTTGCAGAGTGGTGAAGGAAGGGGGCGGGGCCTGCGGACCCGATCGTTTTTTTTTTTTCCCTGAAGGGGGCTGTGTGGCCCCCTTCCTTTTCCTATTTTTAGGCCCTGGGGACCCCATCCCCCAGGGCCTTACCCCTTTTTAAATTAAAATTAAAAAACGGGAAGGGGGCCGCGTGGCCCCCTTCCCTGGGCCTGTATTGGCCCCGGGACCCCATCCCCGGGGCATGGCCTCTTTTTTTTTTTGGAGGGGGCTGCGTGGCCCCCTCCTCAGGCCATTTAAGGCCCCGGGACCCCATCCCCGGGGCCGGCCTTGCACTTTTTTTTTTTTTTTTAAACTTTTTTACCTTTGGGGAGGGGGGCTGCGTGGCCCCCTCCGTGGCTACTTATGGCCCCGGGGACCCCATCCCCGGGGCCTGGCCTCTCGTTGGGGACTGTGGGGGTCCCCAAACCCCCACAGTCCCGCCGGCTCCCCGTGTCCTACGGGAGCCGGCATTGCTTTACACATGGGGAGCAGCTAACATGCTGCTCCCCATGTGGAAAGCAATCAGCTTTGGATATTGGAAGAGAGAGCAGGTTTCCTGCTCTCTCTTCCAATATCCAAAGCAGTTTGTAATGACAGGACGGGAGCCGCGAGGCTCCCGTCCTGTCATTGCAAACAGCAGTGTCCCGGGGTAGGCACCCCGGGACACTGCAGGAGCCAGCCCTGGGGGTGGCGGTCCCCAGGGCCACCACAGGCTCCAGGAGGGGGCCGCGCAGCCCCCTCCTTACAGTTTGAAAGCCCCGGGAGGTGGTGGTCCCCGGGGCTTGGGGGTCCAAAACGGACCCCCATTGTAATTTTTCTTAGTGCCCCGGAGAGGTGGTGGTCTCGGGCGTGTGGGGGCTGGAGCCCCCCACACAGGTTTTTCAAAAATAAAAAGAAGCCCCGGGAGGTGGCGGTCCCGGGGCTGCGGGAGGGCTCAGAGCCCTCCCGCACCATTATACATAAAGCCCCGGGGTGGTGGTCCTCGGGGCTTGGGGGCCCTTAGAGGCCCCCACACATAAAATTAACCCCCCAGCATGCCCCCGGGACTTGGCCCACCCGGGGCCAATTAACATCGAAGCGCGGAGACCGCGCTCGATTTTTCGGCAGGATTCGCGCACCCTGAGCGCATCCTGCCGATTTTTAAAAAAAAAAAATAATTTTTTGCCCAGGGGTCCTTGTGGGACCCCTGAGCAGACCTAGGGGGTCAGGGTGTTTCTACCCTGCCCCCTTTGTGCGCTTTGCGCACTTGTTTCTGTCCCTCGGTTCCGAGGGACAAAATGGCTGCCAACACTTCCTGATTTGGAGTGTTGACAGCCAATTAGCATGCAGCTCGTGATCGGGAGGGTGCGCGAATCCGACGCGGCCATAGATATATCTATCTTTTTACTTTTGATTTTCTCAGCAACTACTGAACGGATTTACACCATTTAACAAAAGGGTTCTTTCTGAACCAAGAACTACCTCTTTGCCAAATTTGGTGTAATTCCGTTCAGCAGTTCGGGCTGTAGCCGTGTCTAAAGTTTCCTATGGAAAATTGCATGGGAAAACGCATTTTGAAACCCCCTTTTTCTCGGCCCCCGCTTGATGAATCTCCCGAGACTTTCAGGGTAGGAGCGGACCGGAGCGCCCACAAAGTTTGAAAATTTTGCGAAGATACGTCAACCGGCAAGAGAGTTATTTCAAATAGAATGTCGTGGATTTCCTATGGATAATAGGTTGTAACTATAACTATCTACTGGCGACCGCCAGTAGATAATATATATATATATATATATATATATATATATATATATATATATATATATATATATATATATATATATATATATATATATATATATATATATATATCGCCAGTAGATAGTATCGGTCGCCAGTAGATAGTTATAGTTAGGACCTATTTTCCATAGGAAATCCGCAACATTCTATTCCCAATAACTTTGGCGCCGGTTGACGAATCTTCGCAAAATTTTCAAAACTTATGGCCCGCTCCGGTCCGCTCCTATCTTGAAAGTTTCGGGGTGATTCGTCAAGTGGGGGCCGAGAAAAAAGGGGGGTCCCAAAACGTGTTTTCCCTATGCCATTTTCCATTGGAACCTTTAGTCGTAGCTACAGCCCGAACTGCTGAACGGAATTACACCAAATTTGGCAAAAAGGTACCCTTGTTTCAGAGTCGTGCCTTTTGGTTAAATGGTGTAAATCCGTTCAGTAGCTCCTGAGAAATTTGAAAAAGAAAACACATATATATCTGGGCGGAGCCTAACCACACATGTCATTGTGAGATCTGATTGGCTGTCAGCACTTCATCCTGGAATTGCTGGCAGCCATCTTGGGACCAATATAAATGACAGTACCCCATTGAAATGCATTGTAGTGAATCGAAGATTTTGAGGGTTACCAAAAGGAGAACTATAAAGGTTGATAACAGACTTTAGTTACATTAGAATTCATTTGTTGATGGTACCATACTAATTTCAGGAATTGTGGTGTGTTCTAAGGTGATTTTACCCTGTGAAAAACCTTCTGCTGGGATATCATGAATCATGTTTGAGAGAAAACTATTTTCACATGCTTGTCACATACAGTTTTGGAAGGTGCTCCAGAAGCTAAAATGAGAGCATATTTTCTGTAAATTCACATTATCTTTCTCAGTCATGTGAGAATGAAGTCTGACATTCTCAGTAAAACATGTACATCCAACAAGGGCAGAGACTGTCAGTTGATTCCTTTGTGTTCTACTGCAGCTTCCCAGAGTGTTCTAAAGAACAACTAGAGCGCTAACAGCCTTACTTATGACAAAAGTATGGCACACCTGAAGCCATCTTTATTGGAATAAACTGGTAACACTTAAAACATTTAATTTAAAAAGGAACAAAATGATGGGGTTCATTTTGTCATAGAAATTATGGTTAGTGCTGTAGAAAGAAAAATTAGGACATGTTTCAAGTGTGATCTCAAATATCTTCCAGTTATATTTCAACAGGAGCAGCCTGTCAGTTGATGCCTTTGTGTTCTACTTCAGCTTCCCAGAGTGTTCTAAAGAACAACTAGAGCGCTAACAGTCTTACTTATGACAAAATTATGGCACACCTGAAGCCATCTTGATTGGAATAAACTGGTAACTCTTAAAACATTTAATTTAAAAAGGAACAAAATGAGGGGGTTCATTTTGTCATAGAAATTATAGTTAGTGCTGTAGAAAGAAAAATTAGGACATGTTTTAAGTGAGATCTCAAATATCTTCCTGTTATATTTCAACAGGAGCAGCCTGTCAGTTGATGCCTTTGTGTTCTACTGCAGCTTCCCAGAGTGTTCTAAAGAACAACTAGAGAGCTAACAGTCTTACTTATGACAAAAGTATGGCACACCTGAAGCCATCTTGATTGGAATAAACTGGTAACACTTAAAACATTTAATTTAAAAAGGAACAAAATGATGGGGTTCATCTTGTCATAGAAATTATGGTTAGTGCTGTAGAAAGAAAAATTAGGACATGTTTCAAGTGTGATCTCAAATATCTTTCTGTTATATTTCAACAGGAGGAGCCTGTCAGTTGATGCCTTTGTGTTCTACTGCAGCTTCCTAGACTGTTCTAAAGAACAACTAGAGCGCTAACAGTCTTACTTATGACAAAATTATGGCACACCTGAAGCCATCTTGATTGGAATAAACTGGTAACTCTTAAAACATTTAATTTAAAAAGGAACAAATTGAGGGGGTTCATTTTGCCATAGAAATTATGGTTAGTGCTGCAGAAAGAAAATTTAGGGCATGTTTTAAGTGAGATCTCAAATCCTCTTCTATTTCATTAGAAAATTCTGACATGCAGACTGAAACAATCACTTTCAATACCAGCAGTAGACTTCCAGTTAACTACCTGGTGAGCAGTAGCTTTACTACAGTGATCTAATGAACAACTAGAGTGCTAACATTCTGAATTCATGGCAAATCTGTGACACATCTGAATGCCTTCTTGATGGAATCAAAGTAAAAAACTGAAAGCATTTCCTACTTGAGGAGACTGCAGTAAATGACGAAAATAGGAAACTTCATAACAAATAAGTCTCCCAAGATGGCCACCAGAGAAAAAAAGAGCCCAAATGTAGCACAAATATCACCCAGATGTAGCCCACATATAGCCCAATGACAGAAGTGTGCAAAACACTTTTTATTTTTAGTTTTTCTGCAGTTTTATATAGTGCAAACTGGTCAGGTATTGGAGCGTTACATCTTACTTGGACCCCTTATTGCGTATTTTGCACGAAGTACATGAGATTGATCTTGCGAAACATTGAACTTTACGATTCTGTTAACCTGAAGTTGCTCTGAACCGGGCTTTGTAACACCCGTTTTTACCTACTGGTTTTAATTAATTCTCACAGTATTGTATTAGGAAAGAGGATTTACTGTTTTTATGTACACTTTTATGATCTATGTTTCTAAATCAGATCAAATAAAGTTGAATGAATTCTATGGCAGGACGGAGGCGAGGATTATGCATATCTTTCCTCACTTTATTTGCATAGCAGTTCAAAGAAAACGTAACACAACAATCATTAAACAAAAGACTACACAACCCATGAACCATTAGGGGGTGGTCTCCAAGGCAACTATAGTCCAATCATATCACAGTCCATCGTATATAATATTGTGACGTCCCTTCCGCTTCCTCTTTCTTCACTGCTCGTCAGTTAAGTGCATTCCTTACATTCTTGGCTTAATCTGACGTTGTTGCTGTTTGTATAGCGGTTTCTTGTACACGTTATTAGCATTATTGCCTTGGTATTGTTTCATATTCCCTGCGCAGCAGGCTCTTGCCCGAGCGCGTTCTCCCCTCGGAGTTTCTCCCGCTGTGTGCTCTGCACGCGGTGAGATCCTGTCAGGCGCGTCTGGTCCGAGCGAGGCAGCTCCGTCGAGCGCTCCCGCTGGTCTTTACGCGCGTTTGGGAATCCGGTCACTCCTTTAGTGTCCGCTTGATTCCCGACCAACCCTCGCCTAATTTTGACACCGCTACGCGGTGATTTCCCCACACGGCCACGTTAGTGACCAGCGCCACCTGGTGGTGGTAATTGGTATTGCGCCTCAGTCTATTCTTATAACAGCTTCGGGAAAGCCCAGCTGTTGGAGCACCGGCGAGGGGGCTGTCTTAAGGATTTTAAGGGCATTTGTTCTGTGCTCACACCCTCTGCTATCATGTCTTCTCCAGAAGACCATTTTTACTCCTCCTACCAGGAAGTGGAGGAGGAATGGCCCCCAACTTCTCCCTCCAGCAGTGGACCAAGCCCTCTCTCTGGCTATTTCTAGGGCGCTGGCTCCTCTTAGGGATCAGGTTGATAAGCTGGCGAAAAGCATCCCTGGGGTGTTTAGTGACCCAGATCTGGTGGTGGCGGGTCCAAGTAGCTCCCAGATGGGGAATAAAAGGGCCGTTAAGCATAACGCGGGGCACTTGGAAGGATTTGATAAACTTACGGAGACCTTCCTCAAGAGTGTGCGAATGCTAAAACATGCACTCTGCCGGGAGGAGGAGGGGCCCGGAGAAAATTGTGACACTGTCACCACTATTGTAGACCCCGACGGCGGGTTTCCCTTAGAGGGAGAGGGTGTATCGGAGGACGATTCCTCCTCCGATGAGGATAAGGACTCGGGGCGTGCCTGGCGTCCAGAGTCCCACTCCTCTCAGTCCCCGGTTGGGGACGAGGTCCACTCGGACATGTTCGAGCCTACCCAAATTTACCATCCTAGGTCGGCAGAGTGGACACCTGATGCCAAAGTGGCAGAGTATGTGGTGGGGAAAATCCATCAACCCCTTGAAAGGGAGGTCAGGAATAGGATGAGGGGAGAATGCCCCAGGCCCTCACTGAAGGGGAAGGTGGCACACACGCCTGAAATTGATGAGAAACTATGTACCTTTTTCTCCAAGTATATGAGGGATCCCAAGAAAGGAATTGATAGGTCTTGGACGTGGTAGGGCCCTTGACCCAAATTATTCAATTGACGGAGCGTTCCAAAGAGTTAGGATCCCCTTTGTCCACGGATATTGTGGCTGGTTGGGCGCACTACCCTAAACCCTAAAACACTACCCCCTCCACTACCCAAACACCACTGCACTACCCTAAACCCTAAAACACTACCCCCAGCACGACACCTTACACTACCCAAACATAACTGCACTACCCTAAACCCTAAAACACTACCACCAGCACGACCCCCTACACTACCCAAACACCACTGCACTACCCTAAACCCTAAAACACTACCCCCAGCACGACTCCCTACACTACCCAAACACCACTGCACTACACTAAACCCTAAATATACCCCCAGCATGACCTCCCACACTACACAAACACCACTGCACTACCCTAAACCCTAAAACACTACCCCCAGCATGACCCCCTACATTACCCAAACACCACTGCACTACCCTAAACCCTAAAACACTAACCCCAGCATGACCCCCTACACTACCCAAACACCACTGCACTACCCTATACCCTAAAACACTATCCCAGCACTACCCCCTACACTACCCAAACACCACTGCACTAACATAAACCCTAAAACACTACCCCCAGCACAACCCCCTACACTACACAAACACCACTGCACTACCCTAAACCCTAAAACACAACCCCAGCACGACTCCCTACACTACCCAAACACCACTGCACTACCCTAAACCCTAAATCTACCCCCAGCATGACCCCTACACTACCCAAACACCACTGCACTACCCTAAACCATAAAACACTACCCCCAGCACGACCCCCTACACTACACAAACACCACTGCACTACCCTAAACCCTAAAACACTACCACCAGCATGACCCCCTACACTACTCAAACACCACTGCAGTACCCTAAACCCTAAAACACTACCCCAGCACAACCCCCTACACTACTCATACACCACTGCACTACCATAAACCCTAAAACACTACCCCCAGCACGACCCCCTACACTACTGCACTACCCTAAACCCTAAAACACTACCCCCAGCACGACCCCCTACACTACCCAAACACCACTGCACTACCCTAAACCCTAAAACACTACCCCCAGCACGACCCCCTACACCACACAAACACCACTGCACTACCCTAAACCCTAGAAAAGAAACCCCCACCCCATGCCCAATCCCCCTTACCTCTCACTCCTCATGGTTCCTCTCTCCTCGTGGTTCCTGCTTCACGTCATCTCTGAGGGGCGGTGCACGTCGTGAGAAAACTGAACAGCCTGTTTCCTTACAACGACATGGATCGTCTACATGTTTTTTAGAACGCATGGTCATTTACCATACATACCTCTACAACAAAATTTGTTGTAAAGGCATGCGTTCTAAAAAAATGCGTAGTAATGACTTTGTGATGTACAACGCATGCGTGGTAATGCATGCATTGTAATGGTATCGCAAAGTAAAAAAGTCGTTGTAACAGCTGTTTACCGATCGAAGCTGGCCCCTGTTCTTCAGTGAGACGTTTATTTGATTAATTAGGAGGAAGGAATGTGTTTTTTTTGCCGAAAAGTGCATTCCCGGCTGTTGTATTGTGAAAGTGTCCGCGTGGCCTGGTTTCACTTCCGGTGAGAGAGTGGAAGAGTCTGTTTGGATCTAAAGGAGTTCTGTTGTTGGACGGGGCCGGCGCGACATGTCATCAGAAAACATAGCTAATGGAAAGTGTCCTCCCTGAAGTGTGGAGCAGTGCCATGAGAGGTCAATGAGTGTGCGTCCCACCGCAGTATGACCGTACCGCGTGACTCCATGTGCCGCCTCCAGGGTACGGGAGGCAGAAGCGGCATCGCAGGTCCTCTTGAAGACCGTTGTAGCACTAATTCTACATTTTGGTACTAGGGCATTTTAACTTCGTTGTTCCTGCCAGATAAAAAGAGAAGATCCTGTGTTATTCAGTGCCCTCGTTACCTTTTTTGTGGGTTGCGGTGCTTGTCACTTTGCTGCCCCGCCGGTGCACACGACTGGGCACCCCACCTCGTGTGCCATCTGCAGGGCCTCTGCCCTCAGATCACTGGTTTCGGTTTCTGGAGTGGCAACATAAACAGTTGCTCCCAAAGGACTAGCCTGAACACTTAGGTGAATATCCCCTGCACCAGCATTCCACGGAAATTCTTTCCTAGCTCTCCCACGTCAACGAGCACGGGTGCGCTCGCGACACCGTATGACGTCATCGGAGCCATAAGAGGACCTCGTCGGCGTGCTGACGTCAGTTCCACCCATTTTTTCCGTGCCACCAAGGCAAACAGAGGACCGAGACATTTTCACATGTATACATAGTATAATAAATATATATATATTCACTGAAAATACCATAGGTTTCAGGCACGTTATAGTTAGAAATTAGCATTTAAAAACCTTAGAAATTCACTGAAAAACCATAGGTTTCAGGCACGTTATAGTTAGAAATTAGCATTTAAAAAACCTTAGAAATTCACTGAAAAACCATAGGGTTTCAGGGGCGTTATAGTTAGTTGGACATTTCACTCGTACAAAACCATAGAAATTCCCCCGTTATAGTTAGTTCAGCTAACTATAACTCGCGCGTCCGCAATGCACTGCTGATGATGTCACATATTACATCACTCATGACATGGTCAGTGACATCACTCATGACATCACTGATGACATCTCAAAAGACATCACTGATGACATCATCCAGTGAATGTGTGTTTTTCTGAAAATTAAATATGTTTTATATATGTATATCTCAAGGTCGATGGAAGAATAAATGGGTATATAAGTGTCTAACTGGATGATTTTTTTGTAAAATTGATTGTATAACTGACTAAGTGTATCTTAGTGAATACATGGATTAGTGAGTAATGTTTAAATATGAAAATATCTGTATCAGTCTCTCACTTTGTGTATAAGTGGCTGCATGGGTTGGTGAGTAGCTACATGAGTGTCTATATGGGTTATTAGTTGGTTTTTTGAGTATCAGTATGAGTGTCTGAGTGTCTGTATGGTTCGGTGGGGGTATTACTTAGTGCATAGATGCATGAATGAGTGACTCACTGTTTGTATGTGTTGAAGACAGCATATGTGCAGGACTGTATAGGTGGATGAGTATGTGTATGGGTGTGTTAGTGAGTGAATGACTGTCTCAGTAGTGTCTTTATGAGTAACTACATATGTTTTAAACTAGTATATGTGAGTATTGGTGTATATAAGTGAGTATATGTGAGAGTGAGAGATTGGAAGAGTTCCTGTACAAATAAGTAGGTGTTTCTATAAGTGATTGTTTAAGAGAGTAAGTATGTGTAAGTTTCTGTAGAAGTAAGTGTGGTAGTGTGTGTATAACTGTATATGCAAGTAAATGGATGTTTGATACTTTGTATGCATGTGTGACTATGTGTGTGAGTAACTCTATGGATGAGTGGCGGTGTGTAACAGGATGTATAGGTGTATGAGTACATATGATGAGTGAGTACATGTATGAGTGACTGTATAGGGACTGTTGGTGAATGAGTGGATGTGTGTGTAGATCTTGGAATTACTGAATAGGTGTGTTGTAACTGGTATTGGTATGTCCATTGTTTTGAAAATGTTAGTTTGTATTTTTGAGTGTGTGTATCAAAGGTTATATTAGGGTGAGAGGAGGTCTGCCACTCTATCACAAGGATGATGTCATCAGTGATGTCATTTGAGATGTCATCAGTGATGTCACTGACCATGTCATGAGTGATGTAATATGTGACGTCATCAGCAGTGCATTGCGGGCGCGCGAGTTATAGTTAGCTGAACTAACTATAACGAGGGAATTTCTATGGTTTTGTACAAGTGAAATGTCCAACTAACTATAACGCCCCTGAAACCTATTGTTTTTTCAGTGAATTTCTAAGGTTTTTTAAATGCTAATTTCTAACTATAACGTGCCTGAAACCTATGGTTTTTTCAGTGAATATATATATACGACGAGGGGTGTTTGGAGTGGAGAGGGCAATAATTGTTTATGGCCAAATATCAATAGAGGGCTGTGAAAACAGTGACTTTGTGTGCAATCCATGCTGGAATTAACATCTATCATAGAAATAATTGGAGAATTGCAAACGGCTTACAAGAACATTTTATACAAATTTATTGTGGTATGCAGACAATTCTATGTACACAAAGTCTAAAGTTTAATTAATTTGTATTTATACAGACAACAACAGTCCTATCTCTATGGCCCTGGAAATCTTCCAAGAATAACCATGCCCTGAGCACTTAAGCTGTCTAATTGAACACACCCCGTTGCTTACCTGCATTGAGAAAGCGTTACTGCCGAAACGCGTCTGTGTGGTAACTTTAATAAAATTGTAGAGATATGAGACATCTGAAGCCTTGCTTGGTGGAGTTGGATTCATGCAGATGATCTTTAGCTGTGTCAGAGCCCACAACGAATTGGGAGTAGGCGTTTGTGGTCCATATGTATATATATGTATTCAACCATATCCCTGGGCACACACTTTAAGTAAACAAGCACAGTTGATTGGGTTATTTCAATACAAATGCAATCAATATTTGTTGTTTTCTTTATTTCCAATCTTCATTAAGCCTTTAGCCAACACATGTTACGGTCCGATATCAGTGTTTAAATTCGTGCCAGACTATCCCCGCATTCCGACCGCCGTCCTATCGTAATGGAGAGGATAGTCGGGCCGTGCAAGCGTACTCGCCTGCAGATAATTTGTCACAAGTTTCCAAGTATACTGAGGGACATAAATGGCACGAATTTAAACACTGATATCGGACCGTAAAAAACTGTGAAAACGGATATACAGATATACACAAGAAATAGAACATCGCACTGAGACACTACCGGGACGGAAGTAGAACCGGCAGTAAGGTTGATGTGTACTATTCTTATAGATGTGAGACAGCCCTGAAGAAGTCATGGGTTATTCCTGACACGACAAAACACATGTTGGCTAAAGGCTTAATGAAGATTAAAAATAAAGAAAACCTCAAATATTGATTGCATTTGTATTGAAATAACCTAATCAACTGTGTTTGTTTACATAAAGTGTGTGCTCAGGGATATGGTTGAATATTATATGGGATACTTTGTCTAGGTCCTGTTTGGGGGGTTGAAGGGTGATGACCTCCTCCCTTTGAGCACCTCGAGATTATATTGCGAAGGTATATACAGACACGACATACAGTGAGCGCCCAATCAGTCACTCACCTTAAATTCACCCCTTGGAGAGGGCTGTATATATATGTATATATATTTGTTTTTTACCCAGTGGTGTTATATTTATGTCAGCCTTTCCAAAGGAAATTCACTTTCTTGTATTCCTAAGTTTAGCGCAGTTTGACGAATTTCAACAAAACTTTCAAAAAAAGCGCTATTTATTGGCTAGTTTGTTGTGCATGTAAAGTTTTGGGGTGATCAATCAAGCAGGAGCAGAGAAAAAAAATAATCCCCATGCATTTCCCACAGATCTCTTTAGGCTGCAGCAAAAAATGCTGTCATTGCACCAAGAAATTTGGCGTAAATCTATTTCATTGTTTTTGAGAAATGAAGGGTCAAAAATATTTGTATATCTGGGCAGGCTGGGTTCCTGGGAATTTTGCGAGAACCCCGCAAACCCAATTCTGAAAAAATAGAACATTCTTATTGGCCCAGGGAGCTTTTTTTCTCTTCGACCATCTCGCTCCCTCTAGGCACAATGGGTCAAGCAAGAGGGGCCAACTTGGGGCCAAAATTGGAAACAAAAAAGGATTTTTACAGCGAGCCCATGGGACTTCCACAGCAACAAATAAAATTAAAAAATGGGTAGCATTCTTTATCAAAGGGAGGGGTTATGTGGCCCACTTCCCCTGGCCGTTTTTGGCCCTGGGGACCCCATCCCCAAGCACAATTTGTTTCGTAAGGGGAGGGGCGTAGTGCAGCATCTGTCCACAAGCTGTTTTTGAACCCGAGGATTCCATCCCCCGGCGCCCGATTTAATTATTAGTGCAGGGGGCACTCAGCCCCCTCCCCAAGTTGAATTCAGCCCCAGGGACCCCATCCCCAGTCCCAAAGTATATTTTAATGGGAGCGGGCATCATGAGCCCTCTTTCCTGAGCCTTTAAAAGACCCTGGGGAACCCATCCCCCAGGGCCGCTGCATAAATTAAAAGGGGAAGGGGGACCGCATAGCCCCCTTTCTGAACCCTAAACCCTACATGGACAACATGCTGTGGCAACACTTACAGGACTCTGAGACATGGTCCCCATTGAAATGCATTGTAGTGAATGGCTGGTTTTGAGGGTCACAAAAAGGAGCACATATAAAGGGTGATACTAGATATTATTTACAATATAAATCATTTGTTGGTGGCACCATACTAATTTTAGGAATTGTGGAGTGCCTAAAGTGATTTTACCCTGTGAGGAATGCTGACCCTCTGCCGGGATTTCATGAATCACGTTTGAGAGAAAACTGTTTTCTCTCATGATTTTCTCATGGAGGTTATGGAAGGAGCTCAAGAAGCAAAAATGAGAGCAGATTTTCTGTAAATTCACAATATCTTCCTCAGCCACGTGAGAGTAATGTCTGACATAATCATTGAAACATGCGCTTCCATCAGGAACAGAGACTGTCTGCTGACACCCAGTGTTGTACTGCAGCCTCCCAGAGTGTTCTAAAGAACAACTAGAGCGCTAACAGTCTCACTTATGACAAAACTATGGCAACCCAGAAGCCATCGTGATTCAACCAATCTGGAAAAATGTTAAACAGTTAATTTGGAAAGGAACACAATTGGGGTACATTTTGTCATAGAGATTATGGTTAATGCAGTCGAAAGCGCAATTAGGAGACATTTTAAATGAGTTCTCAAGTATCTTCCTCAGCTTTTTGATTAAATCACTTCGACATGCAGACTGAAACATGCGCTTTCAACAACAGCAGCAGACTGACCGTTAACTCCCAGGTGATGAACTGCAGCTTTACCTCAGTGCTTTAATGAGAACCTAGTTTAGTGGGAAAAAGGGGTTCGGTCCATGTAAAAAAGATAAATGGTCTGAAGTCTGTTTATTCATTGAAACAGCCACCACAATAGCAGGCCAGGCCCATTTTCCTCTATAAAGTATTAATGAGAACCTAGAGCGCTATAATTCTAAATTTATGACAAAAGTGAGGCACATCTGAACGCCATCTTGATGGAATTGAAGAAGAAAACTCAAAGTGTTTTTTATTGCCAATGCTGCAGTATATGAAGAAATTAGGAAGCTCCATAACAAAAAAGTCTCTTAAGATGTCCACCAGAATAAAAAGAGCCAATTGAAACTCAAATACCACCCAAACGTAGCCCTAGTATAGTTCAATGACAGAAGTGTACAAAACGCTTACATTTTTATTTTTTACAGTTTTTATAGTGCGGGCATAAGCCAAAGTTATTGGAGAGCTTTACATGAGAACACATTCATTTTGATTTTAGGCACAGGGAGATTAAATGATTTGCCCAGAAGCAGAGGATGCTCAAGGCTCAAACTCGACGCTGGAACTCGAACCTGGTTTCCCAGTTAGAAACTCTGCAGCTCTGGCCGTAACACCACATCCTCTCCCCTAAATGCAACAAACACTTAAGTGATCAACAGGATAAAAAAACATAAAGATAGTGTATAATTGAAAAGTGCTTTGTCGCTATTTGAGTACTCTGAAAATGTGTACTCATTTTCGATTTTTAGAGTACTTACCATAATTTCTATGGGAAAAGACCCTCTCATTTCTAAAGGGAATGCTTTAGGTATTACAGTATTGATTCCATCAAGATACCTTCGGGTGTGCCAGACTTCGTAATAAATACAGAATGTTAGCAATCTAGTTGTTCATTATAATACTATGAGCAGGCAGATGTTAGGGGCACAGACTCGGACAATGAGGGCAGGAAGGATGGGGCAGTGGCAGTAAAACCATACATGCCAACAGACCAGATTCAGGCAGAAGGCTCGTGAGATGCATGGCCTCGGGCAAAAGAGGGCAGCGAGGAGGTATGTATGGGCAGTAAGCTAGCCATGCAGTGTGGGTGGGGAGGTCAGTGACAGAATAATGGCCACACAGGGCTGGAATGAAAGGGCAGGGGCATGGACTTGGACAATGGAGGGCAGGAGGAGGTATGTATGGGCAATAAGCTAGCCAGCATCGCTTACATGTGGTGCTATGTAAGAAGGGAGGTGCAGGATTTAAGGGCAGGCTCACAGATTTGTACGTTCATCCCACAGGTGCGCAACCAGTGAATGGTAAAACAAATAAATTAAGTTTGGATATGTGGGCATTTGCTTCTGAAGTGGGCTGGGGATCAGACAGAAAGACAATTCTGTGGCTAGCAGCTGGGCTTGGACCCTGAAACAGTAAAGCTGCTGTGTAGTGGGTGGGAGGCGGTAGGGACAGCTGATGCCCATGCTATGGGAGCCCAACGAGAAACATCTGGGATCTGATGAAGTTACACCTGGCAGGGAAGGGTTTGTTTCAGTCAATGGGGCTAGAGGTGGCCAAGATGAAGAAACAAGACATGGTAAGCTTGAGAGAAAGGTGGGTGGGTTCAGTAGTTACCCAGGAGAAGTTGAAGAGGAGACCGGAAGCTGGCAGTGAAAACCAGGGCAAAGGAAGAAGTTAACATGACATTTTAGGGTTTTGATAGGCCAAAGGGCTGAAGTTTATCAGGCGTAAGGAAATAGTTTGCAAGTGCCCAGAGATGTTCCAACTTTATTGGGTCCATCTATCTACGCTTGGAAACAAGTTTTATCTGGTAATGATTTTTTGTAGTATCAAATGTTTTTATTTGGTTTAGAAAAAAAACATCAAAGACAAACAGACCACATACAATCAATAAAAACATTGCGAATACTCAATAAGCAGACAGGACCTTTAACCGTGTGCAGGTCTGATTTAACACTTTACAAACATTGACAGGTGCTTCCTTGCCTCGGATTGTATGCTCTCTTTCTTCTAAGTGAGAACAGTGGGACGATGCATTCAATACATGCAACATGGTCAGGGCTAAAACTGCTTTGTGCGCCGTGTTCGTCCGCGGCATTAATCTCAGTCTGTTGTTCTTAATACCAGACCTGAGAAGTGTCTTGTGATCGATACTAAAGTGCTTTTAATCTTCGTACAACTTAAACACTGATAGAATGCATACTTGCTTGACCTTCGAAGGTCGCGATCTCAATTTCCCATGCTCTGCGGACAAACAAAATATGTCCAACAATATGCTTTATTTAGGTGACGATAACGTGTCTGTGTGCATTAGACTATTAGCTGCCTAAACAGGACTAAAATGCTTAGGGGCATATTATCAAGCCCCTATCGCCACTGCAGCGTCACTTTTTGTGACGTTGTGGTGGCGATAGGGTCAGCTCCCTATTATTAAGGCAGCGTTAAGCCACTTAACGTGGCTTTAATGCTGCCTTGATAATAGTGCCCCTTTCAAGCTAAATTTAGCGTGAAAGGGGCATGCAGTGGGTGTTGCGGTGGGCGTTCCACCGCAACACCCATTGAATTCGAAGCTGCCACCTATTATCAAGGGTGGCGATAATAGGTGGCAGCGCCGAACTTAAGACCAGGAAAATCCTGGTCTTAAGATGGCGAAAAAAGGAGAAATGAACAGGTGCCCCCCACGCCTAGGGGAGGGGCGCCCTTAGTTGCGCCATGGGATTGAGACTCCTCCGCGCCAGGGCTGAAAAGGGGGCTGGATGAACGGAGAGGTCCGATGACGTCATCGGGCGCGCCGCCGGAAGATCTGGTGGATATTTAAGGATGCGACCCAGGATTTGCAGCCTCTCTGTCCCCCTGGACCTCCGGCTACCTGCAGGGGCGCATCGTCGACCACCCACCCACCCGGCAGAAGAGCAGGGCTTCGCGGAGCACTTGGAGCACTGGGCGTAGCGCTGACAGTTACAACAAACGGGGAGGCACAACAATGGAGGGTCGGTGGCCTGATGGACCCCAGGAGGGGGATGGATGAACATGTGCAGAGGGTAGGCGGAAAGGGGGGCTGACCTGCTGGTGGTCCTGGACTCTACTGCCCTAACCCGCAACGTAGGGACTGAGTAGAACCTTGGGGAGGCTGCCTGTGTGCAGGTATCCCTGTGGGCCGGTGTGCTATGCGGTGCCCTGGATTTCGAGTAGTGCAACTGTTTGCTGTAGCGCGTTGGGGCCTGCTGGCACAATGTGCGCAGCACAGTGGTGCTTGGTGGGCCGAGATGGCCAAGCTCTAGTGTAATGTCGTGCCTAATTTCCTTACTGCCTTTGACAGATTGAGGCCACTAAAGTGTACGGCCTTGCTCAAGTGCAAGTGCAATGTCCTGCATATTTATTTACTGTGTTTGACATGTTGATGCCGCTAAAGTGTGCTGCGGTGATTACGTTTTATATATCCAAGTAGGATATTGTTACTCTCGTATGGTTTTCTGGTGAATTACCTGATTTGATGTTTGATTTGAATAAAAAGATAAAAAGGCTACGCCTTGAACAACATGCTTTGATTCTGAGAGTTCTTGGGCACAGCGGGGAAGGTGATGGAAATTGGGGAGGAGTGAATGTCACGTTGTGCGCATACTATGCTTTATTTCTCCTATTTTTGCTTTTTCCATGTGTGCTGCCTTGTGCAGCACACATGGAAAGAGCAAATGCTAATGATTGTTTATGTACAGGAAGGTGTCCCTTCCTGTACATAAACAAACCTTTTTTTAAAATGCCGTTTTGTAACTTACATGTGTTCTGCATGAAGCAGCACACACGTAAGTCACAAACTGGCATTTTAGGTTTGTTTATGTGCAGGAAGGGGCACCTTCCTGGACATAAACAAACCTCCCTGCTCGCAGACGCCCTTGCACCAGAGTGCTTCGTTGGCGCTAACTTACTAAACTTAGCGCCATCGCAGGGGGAAACGCAAGGCTGCACCACATCCTTGATAATATGGTGCAGCCTGGCGCTTCCGAAGTGGCGACGAGAGGCGTTAAGCCAAGGAGGCTAACGCCTCTCTCCGACACTTCCTTGCTAATATGCCCCTACGTTCCTTAAAATATATTAGAGCGCTAACCTCTGATTTCTCCACCGAATTACTAAGCTTCAATACAGGTTATGCATTTATCCTATTAGTACGTTGGTGGTGTTAAGGAATTTGTCCCTTGTCTCTGTTTGCTATGCCTGTTTATTTACATTATCACGTGACCTAAGGAAAGTGTCTTGTTTAAAATACGACGTGAAATGTGCACAGATGCTTGGGCATTAAACTTCGCATGAATAATGCACCGTAGCAACGTTCACCGCATGAATAATGCTGCAGCAACGTTCACTGCATGAATAATGCTGCAGCAACATTCGCCGCATGAATAATGCTGCAGCAACGTTCACTGCATGAATAATGCTGCAGCAACGTTCACCGCATGAATAATGTGGCGCTAGCAACGTTCGCCGCATGAATAATGCTGCAGCAACGTTCACCGCATGAATAATGCACCGCTAGCAACGTTCACCGCATGAATAATGTGGCGCTAGCAACGTTCACCGCATAAATAATGCACCGCTAGCAACGTCCACTGCATGAATAATGTGGCGCTAGCAACGTTCACCGCATGAATAATGCTGCAGCAACGTTCGCCGCATGAATAATGCTGCAGCAACGTTCACCGCATGAATAATGTGGCGCTAGCAACGTTCACCGCATGAATAATGTGGCGCTAGCAACGTTCACCGCATAAATAATGCACCGCTAGCAACGTCCACTGCATGAATAATGCTGCACTAACAACGTTCACCGCATGACTTATGGTGCACCAGCACAGTTCACCACGTGAATTATGCTGCAGCAACGCCCACGGCTGGTGTGAGATGTTTTACTCAAATACGAAATTAATTTACATTTGTGTTTCGACAGAAAGCGTCGCCTTCTTGAAATATGTGTGTGCGCAGCAAACGTATGAACTTTACTAGATTTAAATTTCACGTTCGTGCATTTCTGAAAGTACCGTTTCTCCATACTTGACTCTTATTTACCAAGATGAAAGTTATTCCTTTAAATGTTTTTCCCCTCGGTCTGGAGAGGTAAATGTGTTACTCAATTGCATGTCTATGACTTAGGGTGAGATGAAATCTAAAGGTGTATTCTAGGGCAAGTCCTCGCGCACCTTCAGCTAAATAGTAAATATATTCTGATATTAGACTTTGAAATAATGTTTCGAGTCATTGTGTGTGAAATGCAGCCCTAAAATGTAATTCCAGAGTGTGGAATATTAAACTGTTTGCGTATGTCACATATTCACTGATGTTCGTGTTTTAAATACAACCGACGTGTTATGACTGGAGACAAAATACAAGTACAACCTCCACCCCCACCCCTCCCCCACCCCCCTTTGAAAGGACGCAGCCTCCGTGACACGGCATTGAATGGATGGATGAATGTTGCGTCTGATGTCTGGATCATGGGTCGGTTGGTGACTCTAGGGGTGTTGTGTGATGTGGGGGGGCTGCTGGCTGAGGATGCTCGTCACACTCCCCTCCCACTCACACATTATCACTAGTGACCCTGTCGTGATATTTTACAACCTGTCAGTCACGAGTAAAACACATCTCTTGTGCACAGAAGGGTCCTCGCGGTGGGCTCAACCCCCCCTCCCCAGCAGTACTTTACAGCAGATAGGATGCAGGGTGTCTGAGGTGAGACCTCTTGGGCACCTATTCATCAGCCTGTGATCTCTAACTCTTACCTGAAGTCCAGTCAGTGCTTGGTGAGTCAGATGTCAGATTCTATGCGCTTCAGATGCCACCGGCCAGACTCTCCCCTCTCAGCATCCAGGACCATGCCTAGTTTATATTGGCTTTGGGGTCCACAGGGAGCCCCTCCTGGGACCAGATGAATGACAAGTTCCACACAGCAGAAACTTCTCTGCAGAAACTTTTGAAACTTCGCTGATGCCTGGCCTACAGAGACATGCCTCCCTGGTGCACAGGTGAATTAGTGAAGATTGCGTTGACCTTGCGTCACCTTGCGTGATGCAAGCACAATGCAATCCAGTGACACACTTGGCCCTCTATGTGATCAATACACTGCAGAAAACACTGTCAAAGCCAGTGGGTTAGGCTTTTGTGTGGTGCATACACTGAGAAGCACATACCGTGCAAACAGAGAGTGTGTACACATGCACACAGCAGCATACAGACACTAACAAATATAGAGAGACACATGCACACGTGTGCCACCACACACACAGGATCAGTGGACACAGGCAAGTCACCCATAACCCTGGTTAACAAGAGACATTGTCTGAGGGGTACCGAGGGTCACAAGGTGAAGTGCACCGGGGCACTCACCAGGGCTACACTCACCAGGGCTACACTCACCAGGGCTACACTCACCGGGGCTACACTCACCGGGGCTACTTCACCAGGGCTACACTCATCAGGGCTACACTCACCGGGGCTACACTCACCGGGGCTACACTCACCAGGGCTACCCTCACCAGGGCTACACTCACCGGGGCTATACTAATCAGGGCTACACTCACCGGGGCTACACTCACCAGGGCTACACGCATCAGGGCTACACGCACCAGGGCTACCCTCACCAGGGCTACACTCACCAGGGCGACACTCACCAGGGCTACACTCAACTCACCAGGGCTACACTACCAGGCTACACTCACCAGGCTACACTCACCAGGGCTACACTCACCAGGGCTACACTCACCGGGGCTACACTCGACGGGGCTACCCTCACCAGGGATACACTCACCAGGGCTACAGTCACCGGGGCTACACTCACTGGGGCTACACTCACCGGGGCTACCCTCACCAGGGCTACACTCATCAGGGCTACCCTCACCAGAGCTACACTCACCAGGGCTACACTCATCAGGGCTACACTCACCGGGGCCACACTCACCGGGGCTACACTCACCGGGGCTACACTCACCGGGGCTACCCTCACCGGGGCTACCCTCACCGGGGCTACACTCACCGGGGCTACACTCACCGGGGCTACACTCACCGGCGCTACACTCACCGGGGCTACACTCACCGGGGCTACACTCACCGGGGCTACACTCACCGGGGCTACACTCACCAGGGCTACACTCACCAGGGTTACACTCACCAGGGCTACCCTCATACAAATGCTGATGTTCAGTATGAGAGGACATGTTTATATGGTCCTTTCATGCACACTACTCTCTGTTCACCTTGGGACTAGGCCAGAAGCAGAGAATTGATAAACTGCAGGAGAGAGGTGGCTGAGTCAGACCCCAGCTCCTGCAGGGCCAGCCACACTCCTGATGGTGAACTGGTTTTAGTGCAGCTCACCTGGTTCATGCTTGGGAGAACAGCCCCCAGCAGGGCCCTCCCAGGGACTTGAGCACGTGGGCCATGTGCAACAACACCATATACAACCTTAACGTTAGAAGGCAAATCTCTTACAATAGAAAAGAGGACAAATTAAATAATTAAATGATTCCATAGTGAAGGAAACCCTATTTAGAGATTAGAAGGTATTTTACAAACAAGCACTGGCAAAGCCAAAATGTCTTGGGTATTGTGGGTGAAAGGTGGGGAATATTCTTTAGCTTGGAGGAAAACAAATCTGAAGATGGAGGAGAGTCAGGGCAAAAAGGGTGACTACTCAAGATAAAGGCTGTGTGTTCCTACTGGCATCTACACGTTGTTCATCAAGCTTTAGCCAGCATACCCCAAACAAAGGAGGATGTAATCATAATAAATACAAAAACAAATAAACTTTCAAAAATATTCTAACACATTTGCAAAAGCGAAGCCCCATAGTGCATATATCAAATGCACTAGACACACCTGCTCCAGCACGTTACTACAACAAGTATTAACAAAGCCAGTATTCCTGTTTGATAAGAAAAATGTCTAGTGCCTTGAAGACAGATATTGTGAGTGGCATTCTACAAGCACATTCTCACTCACAAAAACTTCCTTTATAGTCTTTAAAAATAGATAGATGTAAAAAAATAGCTATTTACATGATCACCCCCATTTATTTTTAGGTCGAGCCTAGCGTTGCAGCGCATGCGCTGTCCGCTTTGTGAGGCATGCAGTATTCAGTGTAGCATGGAAGCTCTGCCCACTCTCCGCTCTTCTTTTTCATTGGCTTAGGTTCTAAATGCTGCCTTACGATTGGTTTTAGGCTTGTTAGTCCCTCCCCATGATGGCCAAGCCGTCATTTGTATCCTTCCATGGCTACTGGCCCCTTTACTCCGAACACTATTTTCTTCCCGTCCCTCTCCCCCCCCTCCCGCAGTCGTGACTTGTTGGGTCCCCCGCCCCCCTCCCGCGCACTCCCGGTCGTGCCTTCTCGCGCCCGCCCGCACTCCTGTTTCCAATGCAATAGGTCTCGCGTAAATGCGAGTCCCATTGCATTGCAAATGCTTGTTTTTTATATGGGCCGTCATTTGTACAACAGCCACACGGTGGCAGTGTTCCCTTAGAGTTCTGAATTAAGCGCCATTTCCACAAAATCGAAATCAACCTAATATATGTAAGTAGTAACATAGCATAACATTTTATTTTAAAATATTAGCGCAGCCCCTTTCTTCCAGCTCCGGGCGGCAGAGAACCCGTCTGAGCGGCTGGCATCACAGGATGAGCGGTGCGTGGCTGGCAGGATGGTTGGCAGTGCATGCTGTTGCTGAGGCGGCAGGCGGCAGGCAGATTGACTCCAGTGCAGAATCTAGTTGCGTCTCTCACCGGCTGTCCTCGTCCCGCTGAGGAGAGCGTTCTCTAAACCTCCCAATCAGGTTTAAACACGGGGGCAGATTTACAAGGCCTTTGCGCCACTTTTGTGTAATTTTTAACATGGGAAAAGTGACGCAAAAGTGGCGAAAGGGCCTTGTAAATCTGCCCCATGATATATACAGGGAAGGAAGCAAACTAGTAAGTCACAAGTTAGATGGCTTCCCTTCTCAAAATCATGCATAGCAGCAGTAGTGTTTTAAGTGCTCGACCTTGTGTCGTAGTCTGGGATCCTGAAATAATGACCAGATGAATAGTGAATGTGTAATGTTGCTTTCCTACATCCTCTGCGCGAGGGAAGTTTTTGAGCGCACAGTGGGGCAGATTCACATGCCCCTTGCGCCACTTTAGCATCACTTTTATGGGAAAAGTGATGCAAAAGTGGCGCAAGCGGTTTGTAAATAAGCCCCAGGGTCTCTTTTGTGCCCTGTCTTGCATCCTGTGGAGAGGTCTAGTTCGCATTACTGGATATGTTCAGTTACTTGTTATGTGTAGGGGAGTGTGTTTTATGAGTCTTGCTGGTCATTAAGAAAGGTTTGTTAGTTTGTCTTGCGTTCCACTGGCAGTTGTTGTTTATGAATCTCTGCACGGGAATACAGATCGCCTGTTTCTAGGGTTTCAGGAAATATTTGCAGTGTGTGTAACACACATGCAGTGGTTTGCATTTTCATCTTGTATGATGGAAGACTAGTTTGCCGATGTTGTTGATGTTTCCCTTCTTATTCTACCGGATATCCCTTGGGTCACGCCTGAATGGAACCGTCCTGTTGAGGGTGATGTCACGGTTGTGACGTGGTGAGATTGCTGTTGTGTGTGGAGAGAGGTGTGTTGTAGCTTGATCTGTGTATGAGCATAAGGAGGGAGATTGTTGTGTTCTCCATAAATGCCTGACTGTGTCTTCCTGCTGACATTTGAAACGGAGTGAGACCTTGCATGTGCACTCTATGAGGGATATTCACAAGAACGTGTGATAATCATCGCAAAATCAGCTTAACGCAACTTTGCACATCACAGCCCATCGCGGGAAAATAACACTGTGTTAACGTTGTATTCAGAACCCGGCGGCACCATGCGATAGTCTCACGATAACGCATCAAATGACCGCGTTAAAATTAACGTGACGCAGAAAAAATGCGAAACACGAACGCGAAAAAAGTTGCGATGCCCCGAATCGCGATACAAAAATCAGCGAAAACCAGCGACAGGCCTGCAATACCCACGCGTCATCTTGGAAAATGCACTATAAAAGCACCGAAAAATACAAACAAAACAATTCAAACTGCATAGCACCATGGATGCACCCGGACCGAGTGCGGAGGACAACGCGAACCCCACAAGCCCCACAGACGACCAGCAAGGTACCCCGGGGTCGTGTAAGGGCAAGGAGAAGAGGAAGACGGGGTTCAGTCCGCAGGAAAACAGGATCATCGTCACGGAGGTGATAGAACACTACCAACAACTGTTCGTCACCTCCACTGTGTCATTGGCAACACAAACGGAAATATGGCAGTCGATCGTGAACAACGTCATTGCAGTCGGAGTGTTGAGGAGGTCAATGGAGGAGGTCAAGGGGCGCTGGCATGATGTGAATAGCCAAACCAAGCAGAAACTCGCTGTGAGAAGTTGGCCTGGTATATGCTGTCCACTAATTATAGTGGGCACCTTGCACCAGTCCAAACAACCCCTTATTGGAGATAGGTTAAAGACAACCTTATTGAAAGCTATCCTAGTGGTAGCTATGGAGAGCAGCCTTCAGGCTAAGTCTTGAAGGAATGTAAAGCAGCTTGTTTTACCAGTCTATAATCTCTTGAGTGACCAAATGAAAGAGCACCACACCAGGTATATATTCAAAATATATGTATTTATTGCTAAACACACCCCTCTAGTCTCTTTATGAGGCTAGAGTTCGAAGTACATAAGTTATAAGTTATTAAATCACAGTAATAGCACAAATACACGTTTGGGCCCTAGGGCGTACCAAACCATATACCAATAAAGTGGTATGCGAACCACGACTGAACTAGACACTAGGCCTAGAGCCTCTAGAAGTGCTTGGACCACAAGGAACCACCCAAGGTAGTGACACAGGGGACCCACGGGAGACGCGTGCAGTGTAAATACACAACCGCGATACGCCGTTAACTTCTATGGAGAAAGTCGGGATCGGGAAAATAGAGAAAGGGACACTTAAAAGAGGACTAGGACAAAACCCTTTGAGATCTAGGACTTTGAAGAGTCTCTACCCACGGGAGCACCGGAGTACTCGTGTTACCTCACCCAGGAAGCCGGGTGCATAGGTGCCTTTCGGGGTCGGGTTTCGTCGTCGATTCGAATGGCGATCTGCTGCAAAGTGCTGCTGGCGGCCAAGAGAAAAGTGTCCGGGTGGATCCAAGAGTGGATCGGAGTTCTGGTGAACCTGAAAGCAGAGGGGACAGAGTCTGGGTCACTAGCCAGTGACCAGGAAGGCGATGGACAGATGCCCACCGATGTCGAGTGCTTCAGGTGCGGTGACGGTCGTCTTGACTCTTCAGCCACGAGGTCCGGGAGGCGTTGTCGGCAACCAGGAGCAGGATTCGGGCTGGTACACGATGTTTGTCGAGTGCTGAGGTGTCGGCGACCGGATTGGACCCAACAAGCCTTGGCAACGGCAAGTCTCGGTTAAGATGTAGATCGTCGATGGTGCAGACCAGCAACGTCTGTGGAACTCACCCAGCGAGGGTAAGTGAGGGCAGGCCTGGAGCAATCAGGATGCCAAGTAAGAAAAGGATTGGCCTTCGTTAAGGGCTACTAGCCAACGGGCTAGCGACCGCGAAGGAGCCTCGTGACGCCGCACGTGGAGCTGGCTTACAGGACACTCGTGGAGTGAGGGCCAGTGATCTTCGGTGCAGGTGGTGCTGGAGGCTAGGGCTACTCGGAGCCCAAAGCATGACTTCTTAGGAGACCCAGAAGATGATGCACTTGCAAATGTGCTCGGTGTCCAGGGGTCACGGTCTCAAGTCACCCACGATAGCCACGGGCCTCAGCTTTGCTGGGGACTCAGGGTAGCCTCGGGAAGTCTGAGAATCCACCTCTGGTGATGCGATGACTTCGGCGTCCGACGGGAGCTTCAGAAATGCGAACCGGACAGATGCTTCTTTGGTGCCTGCCAAGCAGGGGAGTCACTCCTTGACCCCAAGGGAGATTCTTCAGTCCTCTAATCTTGTCGTAGAGCGTCGAAGGTCCAGGATTCAGTTTCAGAGTTTCGTCCAGGTATAATCTAAAGTCCTAAGGACTGGGTTCCTACCTTTATTCTAAAAATAGGGGTTGGACTACTCTGTGGCCCCACCTATGGGTGGGTCAGGGCAGAGGGGTGGCTACACCCCTTTCCCTTTGTCCAGTTCGCGCCAAAGCAGGGGCTGCAAGCCCCTGATCCGGTTTGAACTGGGGTATGCACAGGGACACCAAATGTGCCCCCAGTGCAGGACTTCAAAGCACCCGAGAGTGCTCCCGCCCAGCCCCAATACACATTATCCTGTCTGGGGAGGTGGTCACACCTCCCTGGGACAGGAAACCTATTGTCCAGGCCTCCCCTGCCGGAGTTTCTTCCAGCAGCAGGAGGCCAGGCTCGTGTCTGTGGCAGCAGCATCCATTTTGTGATGCCAGGGCTCTGGAAAGAAGTTACCGGACTAGTCAGAGTTAACATGTCTTTCCCTCTAGAAGGGTGGAATGCTACCCCCGCCGCCAGGATTGGCGGGGGGTAGTATTCCAAGATGTTTGACACCAAACACGACATGTTTAGGTGCAGCCATTCCAAAGTTAGCATTTTACCGCGAGGATATAATGCGCTTAAGAGTATATGGTCAGGCTGCACTACAAACAGCATCAGAGATGGTCTCCGAACGCTGCAGAGGGGCCCTGCTCATGCAGGGGCACCCTCTCACATAGGAACCATGCACTCTGCCTTTAGGATTGATAAGGCCTGCCTTAGGAGTGACTTATAGGTTTATATGTGTGTATGTATTTCGTGATATAGGTAACCTATATCACAGTAAGGGTGCATGCACCACCTTACCCAGGCTTCAGTAGCAGACCTGTGGTGTCAGTTTGGATGGCCTTCCAGGGGTGGCATAATACATGCTGCAGCCCCTGGCAGGCCTCTGAGGTACCTATGCCCTTGGTACATAGTATACCATATACTAGGGACTTATAAGGGCACTCCAGATCCCAATCAGTGATGTGCCTAAGGCACATGGAAACCATTTTAGAGAGGAAGCAGCTAGGCTGGGGTTCTGATTAGCAGGGCCCCAGCCAGACTAATGTCGAAAAACAGTGAAGCATCAGCAAAAAGTGGGGGTACCCATGTGAAGCAGATCCTACTCTCCTACACAACCCCCCAAACGTAGGGACATTAAACTAACCTTGCCCAGTTAAGTCTTCATGTTCTAAGTGGAAATACCTAGAGAGTCCATCTGCATTCGCATGGTTACTCCCAGGCCTATGTTCCACTGTAAAGTCCATCCCCTGTAGGGAAATGGACCACCTAAGCAGTTTGGGGTTTTCACCCTTCATTTGTTTTAGCCATAAGAGGGGCTTATGGTCTGTCTGAACCAGGAAGTGTGTACCAAACAAGTATGGCCTCAACTTCTTCAGAGCCCAGACCACAGCAAAGGCCTCCCTCTCTATGGCTGACCAACGTTTCTCTCTAGGGGTCAGCCTTCTGCTAATAAAAGCTACTGGCTGATCCTGACCTTCTTCATTCAATTGTGACAGTACAGCCCCTACCCCCAATTCAGATGCATCTAGTTTGAACAATGAACTTCTTGGAGTAATCAGGACTCTGCAGAATTGGAGCAGTGCACATGGCCTGCTTGAGGTCATCAAATGCCTTTTGACAGCTAACTGTCCACTGAACCTTTTTGGGCATTTTCTTAGAAGTTAAGTCATTCAAGGGTGTCACTATTGATCCATACCCCTTGAGAAATCTCCTATAGTACCCAGTCAGGCCTAAGAAGGCTCTCACCTGAGTCTGGGTAGTGGGAGCAGTCCAGTCCATGATGGTCTGGATCTTGCTCTGCAAAGGTTGAACCTGGCCTCCACCCACAAGGTGGCCCAGGTACACAACCTGACTCTGCCCTATCTGGCACTTAGTGGCCTTGATAGTCAGGCCTGCCTTTTGCAGGGCCTGTAAAACATTCCTGAGGTGGACCAGGTGATCCTCCCAGGTGGAGCTAAAGACAGAAATATCATCTAGATAAGCTGCACTATAGGCTTCCAGTCCTGTGAGAACTGTATTCACCAACCTCTGGAAAGTGGCAGGTGCATTCTTCAGACCAAAGGGCATTACCACAAATTGATAATGCCCACTAGGGGTTGAAAATGCTGTTTTGGGCTTTGCAGTATCAGCTAGTCTGATCTGCCAGTAGCCAGCTGTTAGGTCTAATGTGCTGAGATATTTGGCAGAGGCCAAAGTATCTATGAGCTCATCTGCCCTGGGTATTGGATGGGCATCAGTCCTAGTGACTGCATTGAGACCCCTGTAGTCTACACAAAACCTCATCTCTCTTTTTCCACCACTGGTGTGAGGTTTCAGTACTAGGACTACTGGACTAGCCCAAGGGCTATCTTAGGGCTCAATTACTCCCAATTCCAACATTTTCTGGACTTCAGTCCTGATACAGTCCCTGACATGGTCAGGTTGCCTATAAATCTTGTTTTTAATAGGCAGACTGTCCCCAGTGTCCACTTCATGAGTGCACCAGGTGGTCTGACTGGGTGTCAGTGAAAACATATGTCGAAACTGATTGAGGACTTGCCTGCAATCAGTTTGTTGCTGGGTAGTGAGGCTGCCTGCCAAGGCTGCACCATCAACTGACCCATCGTCAGGGTTCTGTGAGAGCAGGTCAGGGAGTGGGTCACTCTCTTCCTCCTGCCCTTCATCAGTAGCCATGAGCAAGCCCATGTCTGCCCTGTCCACATATGGCTTTAAGTCTGTTGACATGGAGAACCCTGTGGGGACTCCTGGGTGTTCCTAGGTCCACTAAATAAGTGACCTCACCCTTCTGCTCAACAATAGTGTGGGGTCCACTCCATTTATCTTGGAGAGCTGCTGGGGCCACTGGCTCCAACACCCACACCTTCTGTCCTGGCTGGTAAACAGTCAGAACAGCCTTTTGGTCATGCCAGGCCTTTTGAAGTTCCTGGCTAGCCTCAAGGTTTTTGGTTGCCTTTTTCATGTACTCAGCCATCCTGGAGCGGAGACCAAGTACATAGTCCACTATATCTTGCTTTGGGGGCTTGAGAGGTAACTCCCATCCTTCCTTCACCAAGCACAGTGGACCCCTCACAGGGTGGCCAAACAGAAGTTCAAAAGGGCTGTAACCAACCCCTTCTGAGGCACCTCCCTATATGCGAATAAAAGGCAGGGCAAGAGTATGTCCCATCTAAGCCTAAGCTTTTCTGGGAGCCCTTTAATCATGCCCTTCAAGGTTTTGTTGAATCTCTCAACTAAACCATTGCATTGTGGGTGATAGGGTGTGGTGAACTTATAAATCACTCCACACTCCTTCCACATTGCTTTTAAGTACCCAGACATGAAGTTAGCACCCCTGTCTGATACTACCTCCTTAGGAAAGCCCACTCTTGAGAAGATTCCCAGGAGGGCCCTTGCCACCACAGGTGCTGTAGTGGTCCTGAGGGGAATAGCTTCTGGGTACCTGGTGGCATGATCCACTACCACCAGGATAAACCTGTGCCCAGAGGCTGTTTGGGGATCCATGGGACTAACAATGTCAATCCCTACCCTTTCAAAGGGCACCCCCACCACAGGTAGTGGTATCAGGGGGGCCTTTGTAGTGCCACCTGCTTTGCCACTGGCTTGGCAGGTTACACAGGAGCGACAAAACTCCTTACTGTCTTCAGACATGTGGGGCCAGTGAAAGTGAGGGACAATTCTGTCCCAAGTCTTGTTCTGGCCCAGGTGACCTGCTAAGGGAATATCATGGGCTAGGGTCAATAGGAAGCCCCTGAACTTCAAAGGTATTACCAACCTCCTGGTAGCACCAGGCTTGGGGTCTCTACTCTCTGAGTACAGGAGTCCATCATCCCAATACACTGTATGGGGACCACTAGCTTTCCCAGCAGCCTCAGCAGCAGCTTGCTGTCTGAGGGGTTCAAGGGAGGGGCAGCTCTGCTGCTCCTGGCTCAGATCTGCCCTAGAAGGTCCCCCTGTCCCCAAGAACTCAACCTGGTCAGGTTCAAGTTCCTCTGGGACAGTTCCTTCTTCAGGGCTGAGATCATCCCCCTCAAGGGACTGATCTTCCTCCTGAGCCAAGGGGAAGGCACTGCCTTAACCCTACTACTCCTCCTCTTGGAAGGCACTTGGTCCATTCTTCCAGAATCCAAGGCCTGTTCAGTGTTAGACATTTTGGCTTGTGACCTGGTCACAGCAAACACATCTGCAGGGATCCCCAGCATTTCTGCATGGGTCCTGAGCTCCACTTCTGCCCAAGCAGAAGTCTCTAAGTCATTGCCAAGCAAGCATTCGACTGGTAGGTTTGCACTTACCACAACCTTCTTAAGGCCAGTTACCCCTCCCCAGGAGAAGTTAACAACTGCCAGAGTATGGTCTGTTCTGACATTGCTAGCATTGGTCACTTGGTACATCTCACCAAGCATAACTTGCCCAGGAAGCACAAGGTCTTGTGTCACCTTTGTGACACTTGCCCCTGTGTCCCTAAATGCCAAAGCCTCACGTCCATTAATTAAAGGCTGTTGTCTGTACTTGTCCAGATTACTTGGACTCACAGTGGAGGTCACATCCATGCCTCCATCACAGACTAACACAGCCTGAGTCAGTTCTCTGACTAGGTCAGAGCCCAACTCAGTTCCCAGGGTGAACCCTTCTAAACCCTTTGCTGGAGCACTTCCACCAACTGTACTAGGGGGAACAGGTGCCTTAGGGGCATTGGTGGGTGCTGGACTGGAGTCTTTGGACTTGGTGCAATCACTGGTCCAGTGGGTCTTTTGCTTACAGACCTTGCACCATGGTTTTCTTTGGCCTTTACCCTTGGTAGACTGGGAATCCCCACCAGAAGAAGATTTTTGGGGGCCTGATGAAGACTTTTGATCTTTACCCTTCTCCCCACCCTTGTCAGAGTTCTTAGCATCTTGCTTCTTGGTTTCCCCACCTTGGTTCTGTACCTTCTGCTTCACCCTGGTTCTGACCCATTTGTCTGCCTTCTTTCCCAATTCTTGGGGAGAGGTCAGATCAGAGTCTACCAGGTATTGATGCAACAGCTGATTTTGACAGTTATTAAGAATCTGCTCCCTCATTATCAGATTATACAATCCTGAGAAGTCACACACCTTACTGCCCATCAACCAGCCTTCCAGAGCCTTGGCAGAACAATCCACATAGTCTACCCAGTCTTGAGTCTGTGCTTTTTGGGTGTCTCTGAACTTCAACCTGTACTGTTCAGTGGTTAGGCCAAACCCATCAATAAGAGCACTCTTCAAGACCTTGTAATTGTCAGCATCCTCCTCTCTAACAGTGAGGAGCTTATCTCTACCTTTGTCAGCAAAGGAGAGCCACAAGATTGCTGCCCACTGCTCCTGAGGGACCTTCTGTACCTTACAGGCCCTCTCTAAAGCAGTTATCCATTTGTGGATATCATCCCCACTCTGGTAGGGAGGGACAATCTTGCTCAGGTTCCTATGGTCATAGGACCTTTCCCTGTCTCTAGGGACATGGCTGCCACCATGGGACTCTAGTCCCAACTTTCTTCTCTCTCTAAGGAGATCTAGGGATTCCCTATCTAAAGCCAATTGCTTTTTTCTGATCTCCAGCTGAGTTTCCTCATACTGTACCAGTCTGGTTCTCCTCTCATGAGCGGATTCCCTCCTGTGAGATGAGACAGAGCTCCCTATAGAGGTGCCAGAGTGGTTAGACTCCTGAGAAGGAGATCTAGACTTCCTGGGCACACTCTTAATCCTTCCTGGGGGGACAAAGAGGGCATCATCTTGATCATCCTCATCATCATCCACAGGAGGGATTTGGTTTTCCAGGTCAGGGTCATTGTCACCCTCCTGGCCAGTTTCAGAGGGGGGGCTGGGGGTATTGGTACCCTTAGCGTCCTCCTCTTCTCCTGCCCCACCCTCAGCTCCTACCCCTTCAGTCCCTACAGGCTTACTAAGGTCATAAGCCACCAACAACTCCTTGAGGTGTTGGGTGGTGGGGCTTTGGCCTGTCCTTATTTTTCTCAAGTTACATAAAGCTCTCAATTCCAAGAATGGGAGTGTATCATGCTTGGAGGGTGGAAGCTCAATGGCTTCCTGCAAGGATTCTTTGGATCCTGCCCTTAAAGACATTACTAGTGTGGCGTGGTGTATGTACTACCTACTCTAGTGTGGCCTACTAAACTCTCTTGAGTTGTAGAAAGGGTTGTGCTATCCCTTAACACACAACTCTAAGTTCAGTAGAACTTACTGTTATTCTAAGCTTAAATTATATGTACCTTAGGTACCTTTAGTGGTTTTCAGTTGATCAATTCAATTGAGATTATCTGGTAAAACAATAGCAAGCTGGAATCCCACACGCTGCACACCAATGTGAGAAGTTGGCCTGGTATATGCTGTCCACTAATTATAGTGGGCACCTTGCACCAGTCCAAACAACCCCTTATTGGAGATAGGTTAAAGACAACCTTATTGAAAGCTATCCTAGTGGTAGCTATGGAGAGCAGCCTTCAGGCTAAGTCTTGAAGGAATGTAAAGCAGCTTGTTTTACCAGTCTATAATCTCTTGAGTGACCAAATGAAAGAGCACCACACCAGGTATATATTCAAAATATATGTATTTATTGCTAAACACACCCCTCTAGTCTCTTTATGAGGCTAGAGTTCGAAATACATAAGTTATAAGTTATTAAATCACAGTAATAGCACAAATACACGTTTGGGACCTAGGGGCGTACCAAACCATATACCAATAAAGTGGTATGCGAACCACGACTGAACTAGACACTAGGCCTAGAGCCTCTAGAAGTGCTTGGACCACAAGGAACCACCCAAGGTAGTGACACAGGGGACCCACGGGAGGCGCGTGCAGTGTAAATACACAACCGCGATACGCCGTTAACTTCTATGGAGAAAGTCGGGATCGGGAAAATAGAGGAAAGGGACACTTAAAAGAGGACTAGGACAAAACCCTTTGAGATCTAGGACTTTGAAGAGTCTCTTCCCACGGGAGCACCGGAGTACTCGTGTTACCTCACCCAGGAAGCCGGGTGCATAGGTGCCTTTCGGGGTCGGGTTTCGTCGTCGATTCGAATGGCGATCTGCTGCAAAGTGCTGCTGGCGGCCAAGAGAAAAGTGTCCGGGTGGATCCAAGAGTGGATCGGAGTTCTGGTGAACCTGAAAGCAGAGGGGACAGAGTCTGGGTCACTAGCCAGTGACCAGGAAGGCGATGGACAGATGCCCACCGATGTTGAGTGCTTCAGGTGCGGTGACGGTCATCTTGACTCTTCAGCCACAAGGTCCGGGAGGCGTTGTCGGCGACCAGGAGCAGGATTCGGGCTGGTACACGATGTTTGTCGAGTGCTGAGTTGTCGGCGACCGGATTGGACCCAACAAGCCTTGGCAACGGCAAGTCTTGGTTAAGATGTAGATCGTCGATGGTGCAGACCAGCAAGATCTGTGGAACTCACCCAGCGAGGGTAAGTGAGGGCAGGCCTGGAGCAACCAGGATGCCAAGTAAGAAAAGGATTGGCCTTCGTTAAGGGCTACTAGCCAACGGGCTAGCGACCGCGAAGGAGCCTCGTGACGCTGCACGTGGAGCTGGCTTACAGGACACTCGTGGAGTGGGGGCCAGTGATCTTCGGTGCAGGTGGTGCTGGAGGCTAGGGCTACTCGGAGCCCAAAGCACGACTTCTTGGGAGACCCAGAAGATGATGCACTTGCAAATGTGCTCGGTGTCCAGGGGTCACGGTCTCAAGTCACCCACGATAGCCACGGGCCTCAGCTTTGCTGGGGACTCAGGGTAGCCTCGGGGAAGTCTGAGAATCCACCTCTGGTGATGCGATGACTTCGGCGTCCGATGGGAGCTTCAGAAATGCAAACTGGACAGATGCTTCTTTGGTGCCTGCCAAGCAGGGAGTCACTCCTTGACCCCAAGGGAGATTCTTCAGTCCTCTAATCTTGTCGTAGAGCGTCGAAGGTCCAGGATTCAGTTTCAGAGTTTCGTCCAGGTATAATCTAAAGTCCTAAGGACTGGGTTCCTACCTTTATTCTAAAAATAGGGGTTGGACTACTCTGTGGCCCCACCTGTGGGTGGGTCAGGGCAGAGGGGTGGCTACACCCCTTTCCCTTTGTCCAGTTCGCGCCAAAGCAGGGGCTGCAAGCCCCTGATCCGGTTTGAACTGGGGTATGCACTAGGGACACCAAATGTGCCCCCAGTGCAGGACTTCAAAGCACCCGAAAGTGCTCCCGCCCAGCCCCAATACACATTATCCTGTCTGGGGAGGTGGTCACACCTCCCTGGAACAGGAAACCTATTGTCCAGGCCTCCCCTGCCGGAGTTTCGTCCAGCAGCAGGAGGCCAGACTCGTGTCTGTGGCAGCAGCATCCATTCTGTGATGCCAGGGCTCTGGAAAGAAGTTACCGGACTAGTCAGAGTTAACATGTCTTTCCCTCTAGAAGGGTGGAATGCTACCCCGCCGCCAGGATTGGCGGGGGGTAGTATTCCAAGATGTTTGACACCAAACACGACATGTTTAGGTGCAGCCATTCCAAAGTTAGCATTTTACCGCGAGGATATAATGCGCTTAAGAGTATATGGTCAGGCTGCACTACAAACAGCATCAGAGATGGTCTCCGAACGCTGCAGAGGGGCCCTGCTCATGCAGGGGCACCCTCTCACATAGGAACCATGCACTCTGCCTTTAGGATTGATAAGGCCTGCCTTAGGAGTGACTTATAGGTTTATATGTGTGTATGTATTTCGTGATATAGGTAACCTATATCACAGTAAGGAGTGCATGCACCACCTTACCCAGGCTGCAGTAGCAGACCTGTGGTGTCAGTTTGGATGGCCTTCCAGGGGTGGCATAATACATGCTGCAGCCCCTGGCAGGCCTCTGAGGTACCTATGCCCTTGGTACATAGTATACCATATACTAGGGACTTATAAGGGCACTCCAGATCCCAATCAGTGATGTGCCTAAGGCACATGGAAACCATTTTAGAGAGGAAGCAGCTAGGCTGGGGTTCTGATTAGCAGGGCCCCAGCCAGACTAATGTCGAAAAACAGTGAAGCATCCGCAAAAAGTGGGGGTACCCATGTGAAGCAGATCCTACTCTCCTACACTCGCTGCCAACCGGAAGGCAGCAACGGCGACTGGAGGTGGGAGTCCTGCGCCACAGGAGTAGCTGGATGAGCTGGAGGAAATGGTGCTCACAGTCATCAGTGTGGAGACGGTGGCAGGAGTCGG